>ONZA01004306.1:6432-17925 GCA_900322205.1 Kewa caespitosa
AAAAAAAAAAAAAACAAAAAAACAAAAAAAAAGCAGTACTCGTGGCCCGCAAGAGTATAAACTGTGTACGGCCAACATAAAAAATGAATACTCCTGGCTGCAAGAGTATAAACTATGCACGGAGAAACAAAATAAATAAAAAAATTCTTTGTTGAACTACGCAATAACTTGATCTTATAGAGAGATTGCATGTTCTTGTAAGTACGTAAGCCGCTTGATAAACACATAACTAAGTTCAGTCAAACAAACAAATAAAATAACATGTTCTTTATTCGAATGAGTATCAAAAAATTTCCAATGTTAAATGAATGAAATTACATGTTCTCTCTAAAAAAAAAGGACGGCGTTGATCACCAAAACATCTATACGGTGAGCGCTCAATGTAAGTCCATCCATTCCAAGGGATTGATGGATGACTGGGATTCTAGCACGCTCTCTCTGTGTCTGTCAAACTCGAAAGCTTCCTCCAGCGTCATGGACTCAGTAGTCTCCAGCTCATTCAATGCTTGTTTCGCTGCCACAAGTTGTTCCTCAGCCTCTGCAAGCATTAGGCTGCTAGGCTTTATATCGTCACCGAGTTGAAGCTGTTGTTCTTGGATACCTCGAAGTTGTGCCTCTAGATCCTTGATCTTTTGCTTGTTCTCCGAGTGCTCCTTATCCAAAGCATTAGACTTCGTGCGAATCTTGTCGACTTGAGACTTTGACCTACTAATCGTCTCCATATGTGGTACTCTCTCATTCTTGATCTCTTCAGGTCACTTGCGTACTGCAACGACTGCCTCAAGTGTGAGGAAAGACTTGACATTAGCAACATATGAATCTACGATCTCTTTTAATGGCTCGGGGTCCCTTTTCAAAAGTTGAATACCCTTATAGACGCTACGAGCTTCTTGGTACCTCTTTTCGACCTCATAAAAAGGAGCGTTCTTAAGGTCTTCAAGATATTTTGCACACATAGTTCGAACAGCTTCAGCAAAAACACCTCTAGCATATAGTCCAGACCGACATGAAGTGACAGAGACAACTGGAGCCACCTTGATGTTACTAACTTTCGGCGAAGCATCAATCATTTTCTTTGTAGCTATCTGCAAGGAGTGTGGCCCATCGACACAATGCTGGCTAAATGTGGGGGAAGCAGGAGCAGACTCGTGACCTGCATCTTTTGAACGTTGGCAACTTCCTTTTCCTATCAGCTACTTCACAACACTGAGATCTTTCCCTTGTCCAGGGCCTGATTTGGAATGAATATCCTCACTAAGGAAGCCTTCAAGAAGTGGATCGTCAATGAGGTTCGTCATGTCTTTGTCTGACTTGAGGCTGAAGTCATCATCCTAGAGAATGAAGACAAGTAGTGGTCACCTTGTAATAAAGAATCCACTAGTTAAAAAAAAGGGGGGCAATGAAACAAAAAGAAATGCACACCATAGGAAGGACAACTGGCACCTCTGAGAAATTGGAAAAGTCACTACACATGTTGTTGTCATGCTCGTCATCAATATTGAAAAGATCTTTGTTCCTAGACTTTGTTTGCTGACATTTCTCATCAACTAAGGGAGCGTTCCTCTTTTTTGCCCTGCAATGCATGAAATTGGTCTCGGATTGACCTTCGCTATGACCACTCTCGATGTAGTCAGCATCACTCTCCTTTGGGGACTCCATGTTGTCCCTTTGCCCAGAATGCTCGTCAGCTTCAGGAGTCACGTCAGATACCTTATCCTCATCAAACTCAACAGACACAACATTTTTTGATCTACTTTGAACAATCTTATTCGGTTTTGATGTGCTAGATCCAATGCTCAACCTTAGGGTCATTATCGACGCCAGTTAGGAGGAAAGATTGGGGTTTGTTTCATTATAAGTTAACCGTGAAATCGGTAAACCACCAAGCTGTCTAAGGTCCAACAAAGAAGTGGACATCTCACCAACCATAGTTTGAAGTGTATAAGTAGCAGGACACCAACTTTCACAAATTTAATATTTCGGGATCAGGACTGTAAGAGTAAAGTGAAGCATAGACCGCCAGATAGATCGAGTTCCCCTCCGAAATCGAGCGGTGGCGAGAAAGAACGTCTTTTGTACACTCCCAATACTTAGGAATGTGCCACATCCCTTTGGAGCTCTTTAAATTGTTGCAACCCCATTTAACTGTGCCAGCAATGATCCTGCGCCCAAGCAAATCAAATATGGTAGTGGGTTTGTGAGTCATCGTGACTTTCGCTCAAGAGAAGATGGGCATTTTCCCCATTCAATGCACCCTTGTTGATAGTGACAGACATCTTGTTTGGCAAAGGTTGTGGTATTGCCTCACGATAAGAGCATTCCAAGATCTGGCGAGCAAGAAACAGAGCTCCTGACTAGGGATCATCGTTCGCGTTTTCTACCACTGTGTTGTCGGTCGTTTTGAACTCCTTGAAGTGCACCATGATCTATGTCTTGAAAAAAAAAGGGGCATTAAAACGATCATTAATTGTAATATGCTCTCTACATAAACAAAAAGATCATTGCAATAGCTATCGAAGAATTGTGAGGCAATCATTGAACATTCGTGTATGAGTTCACCACGTACGTGTATGTACCCGAAAGATAACCTCAAAAGGTTTCTCACATATGTAACACAAACGTGAAAAGTGACTTACACACAGTGACCTTCGTCAAAACAGTTATAAATTCGAGGCTACCACTTTTAGCATGTAAGTTCACCACGTACGTGTATGCACCCAAAGGATGACCTCAAAAGGTTACTCACATAGGTGAAACAAACATGAAAGGTGACTTACGCACAGTGACCCTCTTCAAAATGGTTGCAACTTCGGGCTTGGAACTTTTGACGCATAGGTTCATCACGTAAATATATGCTCCCAAAAGATAACCTTGAAAGATTTCTCATATAAGGGAAATACACTCGAAAGATGACCCATGCATCATGGTCTTTAAACATTGATCACTTAAGTACGAAACTTTTGACACATAAGTTCATCACGTAAGTATATGCTCCCGAAAGACAACCTCAAAAGGTTCCTTACATAGGCGTCGTACACTCGAAAGATGACCCATGCATCATGGTCTTGGAACATTGATCGCTTAAGTACGTCATGTTTAGTACATTGGTTCATCACATGAGAACAAGCACCCAAAAGATAACCTAGAAAGGTTTCTTATATAAGTGACATGTACTTGAAAGATGACCAATGTACAATGACTTTTGAGAACTACCATTGCAACATGAACGTACTACACGAGACATGCAAAACACATAGCCAACAATATGTACTGTGAGTTCAAGCGAAATAAAGTTACCAAAAAAAGGAGGTCGCGTGACCTTGGATTGCTGGGAGAAATCAACTCGGTACTACAAGCTTAAAAAAAATCATAAAAGAAAAGAAAGTAAAGAGCACTGTCAATCTGTCCGCTCGATATCATACGAAGCCAACTTGGTGTAGTAAAAAGAACTCAAGCGGGTCTTACATAACAAAGAAGTAGCAAGAAACAAGTCTTTGCACTGTGTGGGCGAAACAAATTTCCAAGATCCAAGTGCCAACCTACTGTCCATATCTGTAGTCCAAGCTAGAGCATGTACTTAAGTTATCCACGTCAAAACAGGAACACAACATGAACGAAATAAATTGCTACGGAAGAGTGGACAAAATTTTGGTTGATGTATATGAATACTACGTTGGAAAAGCATGCACCGGTGAACTGCTCATAAAGTCATGATACATCATTGATTGAAGTCAATTAATCAAGGAGACACTCCGTTTACATGGGAGCAACAAAGGATGCAAAACATATTGAAATCGCAGCATATAAGTTTCATAAGGGACAATTTGGCAAGATTATGAGAGAAGACAAAGGGTAATAGCAATATACTTGTGCACACATGAAGCATGATATTGACATGAAAAGAAAAGAAGACTCCACGGATGAACAAACATGCCGGCAATAGAATATTACAAATTATTCCTTACATTGTATTCAACAAAGCCAAGGACATTAAATAAAAATAAGAGATGGCAGAAAGCTAAAGGAGAAGATTACTTACTGTTGCACTCCTTGCTCAATTCTGATAGGTTTTGATGATGACAAACCAATGAAGTCATGAACATTACTAATGTTGAAGTGAGTGCTATTTCAAGTGACGTGAACAATACAAAAGCACTGGTTCAACAAAGACAAGCATTAAGATCTTAGAAAGCTTATTTCCAGCAGATGCTTGTACGGGTGAGCTTAAGCAATGATGAGTTGTTGAGTAACTTGAGTGAGTCTGTCTTAAAAGGTAGCTGATGCTTTAGTGTTTGAATATTACACGATGTTCAAGACTTTAGAGGAACATTATCAAATGATGATGCCTAGGACGAAATCAGAATTAGGTGATTATACTTGAACATTATTTCTCTCGTCAATACCTAGAGTTTGTATCTAAGTATAATTCATGGTCTTTCAGAGTATTAAGAGTTAAGATAGTATGAGTCATATTTCATGTGGATTCTTGTGCTCGCTAAACTCTAGTGCTACAAGAATTTTTTACAAATAGTAACAGACTCGTGAATTATAAAAAGCGGTTAATTAGCTGGAATATAAGAAAAAAGAGTTTCCAAAAAATCTATCTTTAAGTTAGGAAAAATCGGATAAAGATTTATCATTAGTCCAGTTTTCATCCAACTAAACTATGGAGCAATCTTTCCTAGAGTTTGATTAGGAAAGAAGTCTTTTCCAGCTAGGTTTAACCCAAAGATACAACTACTAGGGCTATATATTGGACGAGAGACACAAGCATCAATTAACAATTACCTTGAGCAAATTCTGAGTTTCTGATCTCATAGGAATATTGTGAATTGCTCTAAGGAATATTTAAAGCTCAACTCAAATCTCAACTCTTTCGTATCCTGCTTTAGCTCTCCACTAGGATTATTTTAATCCAACCTTTTTCATTATTGTTTTGTACTTAGGATCGGAGTAGATCTTAGGTAGGCCGAAGTAGGCGAAGGGGTCGGAGTAGATCACGTGGAGGAGTCGGAGTAGGCTCATTGATTGTAACTTGGCACGTAGAGGGAGTACTCTAGTCCTATGTTATAATCTTATATTCTCATAGTTGAGTTCTTAATTCCTATGAGTAGGTAGTGGTTGTCTCCCTTTGGGTTTCCACTCTAAAATCGAGTGTTCCATTCTTTTATGCTTTATTTTCGCTGCACTTCAATTAAGTCAAAAAGTTGTAACGAAAAGAAGGAACACAATTCACCCCTCCCCTCTTGTGTTCCATAGGATTGTTTCTTTAGTTGGTATCAGAGCAGGTTACTTTATCTCACTAGGTTACCATCTCAGAGTCTTCGATCATGAACAATCCAGTAGGAATCCAAGAAGGTTACTCTACCATTCGTCCCCCCGCTCTTCAATGGGCAATCTTTCACTTGGTGGAAGAAACGTATGGAGATCTTTGCCCAATCAGTGGATTATCAGGTATGGCTTGTAATATGTGATGATCTGTATAAAATTTAAACAACGGATGACCAGGGGAACAAAACTGATAAACCCAAATCTGAGTGTGGCGAAGATGATTTTGAAAAATTGGAGAAAAATGCTAAAGCCATCAAACTTCTCCACTGTGCCTTAGGAGCTGATGAGTATAGTAGATTTCTTCATGTACTAGTGCCAAAGAAATTTGAGACACATTAGTCTATGCTCATGAGGGAATGAACTAAGTAAAATAGTCCAAAATAGATATGCTGGTGGATGAGTATGAAGCCTTCAAGATGATGCATGGTGAGTATGTCCAAGATATGAATTCGAGGTTTACCAAAATTGTGAATGAACTTAAGTCCTTAGGAAAGGAGTATAAGAAAGAGGAACTGATGAGAAAAGTGTTAAGGTGCATGCGTCTTGAAAATTGGATGCCTAAGGTCACTGCTATAATAGAGACCAAGAATCTTTTAGAGATGTCCATGGATGAACTCATAGGATCTCTAACCACTCATGAGATGTGGCTCAAATCAAAACTCGCTGAGGAACCTAGTTCTAGGAGGAGTTTAGCCCTGCAAACCGAAGCTGGTGGATGAAGGTGAGTTTAGTGAAAAGGATCTCGCTCTACTGAACCGAAAGTTCAAGTCTTGGATGAGGAACAATGGAGGAGATTCTAGAAAACCAGCAGGTAACTGAAACAGGAACACATGGAAGAAAGTTTTTCGAGGAAACAGTGGGAACATTACTATTTCCAATGACAGAAACTGTCATAAGTGCAACAAACTTGGTCACTTCATCAACGAATGTCCTCTCTGGGAAATTGAAAAACAAAGAAATAGAGCTGACATGTGGAAGAACAACTTGAAGCAAGTAATGATGGCAATTCCAGCCTGGGGAGAAGAAGGCGATAATGGTGAAGAGGAACCAGAAGCAGCTCAAGAGGAAACAAACCTGTGTATGATAGCACATGGACAAATAGAAAGCAATACAATGGATGAGGTAAGCGATGAGTCGATTCTTTCAGAGTTAAAAGAAAATATGTATTCGTTCTCAAGAGATAAACTACTTCAAGTCCTAGATTTGTTGATTATTGAACTCTCTGACTCCATGGATCAACTCAAAGAGGAACTAACTAATACAGAAGCTGCGAAGTAACTGATAAAAGAGTACTTTATGAGTTTAACTAATGAGAATGATGCATTAAAAATTGAAAGAAAAGATTTACTTGAAAAAATTCTACAACAAGATAAGGTCCTGAAGGAACGTTATCTGGAATTAGAAAAAAATGAAGTTTAAGAAAACCTTTGTTAAGGAGCCAGGACCCACTGAGGAACATATCCAAATTCAAACCTCAAAAAGGAAAATAAAGGCTTGAAAACAAAATTGGATCAATTCTTAAGAAATCTGAACTCCCTAACAAAGAAACGAAATGTGTGGTTCCAGGGAACAAAGGCCCTTGATTTATTTGTCAAGCAAACTAATAATGCTTTAAGAAACGGACTTGGATTCACTGGCAAGAAGAAAAGGAACAATACAAGAAACAAGAGAAAATATGTGAACTTGCCAGAGAATAAAATTTGTTTCCACTGTGGGAACATAGGACATTACAAGTTTGAGTGTCAAATAAGGTTAAGAGCAAAGTGACTAACCCCAAGGGACCCAAGATGGTTTGGGTTCCTAAGATCAAGAACTAATATCCTATGCAGGTCGAAGTGAGGGGGAACAACCAGTGGTACCTGGACAGTGGTTGTTCCAAGGCACATGACAGGAGACATCAACAACTTCCACTCACTCAAGGCCTTTCTAGGAGGGTGCGTGACATTTGGAGGTAATACCAAAGGGTACGATCATTGGTATGTAAGATAGGTAAGTCATTCACTCATGCAATTGATTATGTGTTCTTGGTTGATGGGTTAAAATATAATTTGTTGAGTATTTTCCAATTCTTTGACATGAGAAATAGTGTAGAATTTCTTCCAAGTCGTTGTATTGTAACACATAAAGGAAATGGTAAAGTTGTACTTGAAGGGAACAAACATGGAAATGTCTACAAAGTGAACTTAGACACTTTCCTTGAAAACAACTTAACTTGTCTTAGTGTTATGGACGATGACTCATCTCTTTGACATAGAAGGTTAGGACATGTTAGTATTAACTTATTTAGCAAAATTCGTTCCTTAGAACTTGTCACAGGTCTACTTGAGTGCAGGTTTGAGATGAACGGAGTATACAATGCATGTGCACGAGGAAAACATGTCTGTTCGTCTTTCAAACCAAAGAATGTGGTATCAACATATCATCCATTGCAGTTGATACACATGGATCTCTGTGGTCCCATGCGAGAGGTAAGTGAAGGTAAGAGTCGGTTTGTACTAGTAATAGTTGATGATTACTCACGATTTACATGGACTCTCTTTTTGGCTTCAAAGGATCTGGCATTTAACAATTTCGTAATCTTCCTAAAGAAAGCTCAGAATCATGTTAATCATCAGCTAAAGGCTATTAGGGCTGATCATGGCACAGAGTTTGAATACACAAAATTTGAATCCTATTGCGATGAACATGGGATAGACCACAACTTCTATGTCCCAAGAACTCCCCAACAGAATGGCATCGTTGAAAGGAAAAACAGGACGATTAAAGACATGGCCAGAGCCATGCTCATCTCCTGTGATTTTCCTCGAAAATACTGGGCAGAAGCTGTGGCTACCGCATGTTACATCATGAATCGTGCTATGATTAGACCTATCCTCAAAAAAACCCCTTATGAACTCTTGACAGGTAGAAAACCGAACATTGCACACTTGAGACCTTTTGGAGCTAAGTGCTACATGCATTGCAACAGTAAGGATAATTTGGGGAAATTTGAACCTAGGAGTGGTGAAGGTATCTTTGTAGAATACTCTTCTCATTCCAACGCATACAAGGTGTTTAACAAGAGAACCAGGTGCATTGAGGAAAGTGTGCATGTAATATTTGATGAAACTAACACCTTGAATGATAATGTACATGGAGATGATGACTTTGAAATTGGGCTGGCACCAAGGATCGTTCCAGAATAGGAAAACAATACAGAGAATGTTCCTGATTATGCAGAAACTTCTGGGAAACAGACTAAAAGCGATCCCAATAAAAAATTTCAGGATCCGGTAAGTTTCCTAGAACCTCCAGAATCCACTGATCTCTCAGGAACCATCCAAGGTGAGAAAAGTATTGTTCACACTCCAAGGCCTTGGAAACATCAAAGTTCCCATCCCACAGATGCATCAGTGATTTCTGGAAAGGAATTCAAACAAGGGCCTCATCACGAAGTTTCTTTGCGTTTAATGCTTTTCTCTCTACTATTGAGCCCACTAATTATCTTGAAGCATTGAAAGATGCTAACTGGATTGTAGCTATGCAGGAGGAACTGAATCAGTTTGCAAGAAAAAAAAGTTTGGCACATGGAAATTAGACCTGAGAGTCACACTGTCATAGGGTTTAAATGGGTTTTCAAGAACAAACTTGATGAGGACGGGAACATAATCAAAAACAAAGCTAGACTGTTGGTCAAATGGTATAATCAACAAGAAGGAATCGACTTTGATGAGACCTTTGCACCAGTAGCTAGGCTTGAGGCGATCAGGATGCTGATTGCGTTTGCTGCTCACATGAACTTCAG
Organism: Kewa caespitosa; assembly: GCA_900322205.1. Lineage (NCBI taxonomy): Eukaryota > Viridiplantae > Streptophyta > Magnoliopsida > Caryophyllales > Kewaceae > Kewa > Kewa caespitosa. The sequence goes on from ONZA01004306.1 coordinate 15,548, forward strand.
ATTATACCAAATGGATGTGAAGACTGCGTTCCTAAATGGATATCTAAAAGAAGAAGTGTATGTTGAGCAACCACCTGGCTTTGAGAGCTTAGAATTACCAAATCATGTATGTAAGTTGGACAAGGTACTCTATGGGCTTAAACAAGCACCAAGGGCTTGGTATGAGAGATTATCTAATTTCCTCATGGGTAAGGGATTCAGAAGAGGTCGAATTGACAAAACATTATTCCTCAGACTCAGGGGGAAAGATTCATTAATTGTTCATATTTATGTGGATTGTATTATTTTTGGTGCTACTGATGAATTGTTGTGTGCAAAATTTAAAACGTTGATGCAGAGTGAATTCAAAATGAGCATGATGGGCGAGCTAAGTTTCTTTCTTGGCTTGCAAATCAAACAGGAGAAGGAAGGAATCAAGATTCATCAACAGAAATATCTAAGAGAACTGTTAACGAAGTATGGAACGGAGAATACCAAGCCACTAGCAACACCAATTTTGACAACCCGAAATCTTGATCTAGATGAAAAAGATAAGGGGTTAAAGAAAAGGTGTCCAGAGGTATACAGCTCCTTACTTTATAACAGCAAGTAGACCTGACATTGTCCATGGTGTGGGATTGTGTGCACGCTTTCAAGCAAATCCCAAAGAATCCTACCTAGTGACAACCAAACGTATCCTTAGATATTTGAAAGGAACAGATGACTTCTGTTTATGGTACCTTAAGTTTACTAACATCGATCTTGTAGGGTATTCCGATTCTGACTATGCAGGGCATCAAGTAGACATGAAGAGCACTTTAGGGATGGCTCAATTCCTTGAATCATGCCTTATCTCTGGGCATCCAAGAAGCAACACATTGTTTTCTTATCCACAGCTGAAGCTGAATGCATAGCGGATGCCTCCTGTTGTGCCCAGATTTTGTGGATAAAGGAACAATTAATTGACTATGGAGTTAAACTGGAATGCGTTCCCATTAGGTGTGACAGCACTAGTGCAATCATAATTTCGAAAAATCCAGTATGTCACTCAAGAACAAAGCACATTGAGGTAAGGCATCACTTCTTGAGAGACAACGTGGAGAAAGGAACGGTCAGAATGGAATTTTGTGCGACAGAGGAACAATTGGCTGATATCTTCACAAAGGCATTGAGTAGAGAAAGATTTGAGAAACTCAGATTGGAACCGGGCATGGTAAGAATATAATAGCAGATTTCACAAATATCTTTCTCCCATGATTGATGAGATTGGTGAGCTTCTTGATTATATGATTGTGAGTACATTCTAGTCAGTGTTCGGTCCATAATTTTTTTTTTCCATTTGATCAAGGCACCTGAGTCAACATGGAGTCAATATTCACCTAGGAAGTGACTAGTCTATACCAGACTATAATGTTGTTAGAAAAGGCCATATCAAATATTTATTGTTCCTCACTGACAAAAAATGTTCTTTTGACACTTGGGAAGGCAAGGACGTTTGAAACTCAATGTAAGCCATACCCTCTTCCCGCCTCTTTTGTCATAAGCCAGATTATTCATTAAGAGTCCCCACATATCTAAATACATCTATTATTTCCTAATGGGACTCTAAGAATCATTTTGAAAAGTCACAAAACAACCAATTTATGAAAGAAAGGAAGAATCTAGAAAAAGTGTCAGATTTATTCATTTAAAGCATGGTCTTGGCTTTACTTAAATACCCATACCTACCTTCAAGACCACCCTACCTACCCCACAATTCAAAACCCTTCCTCTCCCTCTCTCCAGTTGCTCTCTTGCTCTCTCTCTCTCTCTCTTTCACACCGTCACAGAACAACTATGGCACCAAGAAAGACCACAAGGAAGAGTGGCAAGGCCACCCAACCCACTGAATCCTTGCAAGAGGAGTTCGAGAATGAGCTGATCGCGAATCTTCTCTCTCCTAGGGTTACTGGTGCTCAGAGTAGGGGGAAAAACCTAGGATTTCTAACCCTATGGAGGAGGACACTGTAGAGACGGAACCACAGCCCGTCAAGGCGACACCTAGCAAGCCGGCTGATACACACATTTTAGTATGGTGTTTTAAGGTCAGTTTTAGGTGTCTCGGAGGGGTGTTGGATCATGTTTTATGTATTATTTCCTTACATTTATGTTTGAGTGTTTTTTGAAGGAAATAAGTCAAACGTGCACCAAGAAGGTTTCGAGCGCCTCTCCTCCGATTTACAGCCTGAATCGAGGCTTACACCAAGCTCCTGACTTGAAGGCCATCCCCAAAGCCAAAGGCACGAGCCAACGGAGGCCAAGACGTGGCCCAAAACTAATTTAGGCGCGAGGCAGTGCGCGGCCGGCGCTCCAAAGCGCGCCCCGCACCCAAGAAAGCCAGTGTTCAGCTAGGCAGTCAC
>ONZA01004312.1:4724-16629 GCA_900322205.1 Kewa caespitosa
TTTTTTTTTTTTTTGGTTTGTAGGTAAACATCAATTTCGCACAATTCTGTAGGTGTTCCACTTACAAAAAAAATTAAAAAAAAAAATTGCATTATACTTACAACGCACAAGACGAAAGAAATCATAATTTTTAAATTAAATAAAATTTAAATATCTTCATGTGTATATAGCTGACAAATTAATTTTTAATATCATATAATTAAATATCAATTAATTAAAAATTATTCGCGTAACATGCAGGATTTAAACTAGTTCTTGCATAAAAGGGTTGTAAAAAAGTAAGTCTTAACATGAGGAATTTTAGCTTGAAAATTGTATGGCATTTGCGGCTCTTTGAGATTTTATTAGCTTCAAAGTTTCGTTTGACCTTGTTACTATGTCCTCTCGTCTCACTTACATTTAAGCGGCTCAATTTCTGCACCTATAATTAAAAAATCATATTAGAATATGAAATGGACACTCTAAACAAAATGGAGAAAAAAAAAAATCAAAGTGGTAACTAACGGGATTATCATAGTAAATCATGAGCTTTATTAGAGGTGCATAATCACCCCCATTGAATTGAAAAACATTGAAGTTCAATCTTGTGTACAATGCTAATACGATAAGAGTGTGTTTGACAATTTGAAATTGAAATTTGGATTTCAATAGAGTAAAAGTTTTTCAATTCTATTATAGTAGTGCATTTGAAATCCTACACATGTAGAGAAACAAGTGGAGGGAGAAGAATGTCAAATGTCATGGTAAGAAGTGTTATTTGAAATGCTCCAAATTTGTGGCTTTGAAAGAGGCCATGGATTTAGATGAAATCCAAACTTGAAATTTTTCAGTCATCCAAGCACAAATTCATCCCAAATCCAAATTTTCAATTCAAGTTCCCAAACACAACATAACTGTGTTTCTTAAAGGTGCATAATCACCCCTATTACATACGAAAATCATATTTCACACAAATAAGCAACCCCGTTGCGCCGTACAACCTTTGCATACAAGTTTTTGTGATTCTGTATACAAAAAGGTACAAGGCATTCATATTAAAGAGCTTTGAAGAATCACTACATCGACACATCGGGTCAGCAAGTCATGGTGAAAATTATGGAAAAGCAGCTCATTACAGGATTTCCAGATTGCCCACTAAAGAAGTCCGTGATATTTTGATGTCATCTAACATTGGTATCAGGCATAGATTGCAGACAATGGTTATGCTAATAGAGCTTACAATGCAAATTGAGTTACAAAACAGGACATTCATCTACTAGCAAATTTCTTCAAATAAGGGTGCTCCTAGTAGGTAAGTAAAGTATCATAAAGAACTGCCAAAAAGACATTTCGACTTAAGAGAATAAATTTCCAAACACCTGATCCATTAACAAGGGGAAATCGTCTAACTGATATCCTGCTATTCCTGCATCAATGGTATGATCAAACATGTGTCTTGGATATATACATGATGCCTAGAAAAGTCCGCTATCTAAGTCAGCTGAAAACGAAAAAAGCCTATCTTTACGTGTGTTTTCGTTCTAGTAATTTCTTCTAACTGCGGTGAAGCAGATGTCAAAAAATGGCAATCTTACTGTACGGAAGACCCTCTTTGCTTGGGCACTTCAAGTTCTGTCGAGCATGAAAACATTGGTCTCACCCGAGCCACGATCTCCAAGGTTAAGGCCAGCACATTTGGACAGCAAATCCTACAAGTCAGTAGAGACAATTAGATGTGATAAGACAGTGAGAAGCATGTACCTTCAGTTATAATTAGAAAAGCATCATGTCAGAATTTTGAGGAGACCAAAGTATGAAAACATTATATGAACAGAACGGGCCAACCAGACAATGTGAAGTGTTGTTAAGTTTGTCTACTTTGGGTTAAGAGGAAATGAGTGCTTTGTCAATGTGGGAAACTAGGCAAATCTATTAGACTTTCAAGTTGGTTTAATTAGGGATAGCTCTAAGCAACATAAATCACTCAGCTGCAAACAATTTCAAAATAGAGAAAGATCAATATTAGGCACGGAGATGCACATCCACAATCTATTTTGATAACACGTTCTACCAATAGATTGTTTGCACGGCTTGTATTCTATGAAATGTAGACGATTGACACCGTTCATTTCAACATTCTGAAAGAAATACCCTCTGTATCTGTAGTTATGTACCATGGATAACGTAGCACACATCTGAACAACTTAACCAGCCTTGGCGGGAGTCTCATAAAAGGCATCGGCCTAATGAATTGACAATAACAGAACTGATACAATGTATGGACAAATCAAACAAGAGAACAACAGAAAATGGCAATCCGTACAAACACACCTTAAATCCAAACTAAATGGCTTTCCTTAAAGCATGCTCTACTTGGAGAACGATTAAACAGAGATGAGCGTATCTATTCTGCTTATTATTCACCCTTTCCACCAGAATCGCCATTCACCTTCATAACATTTAGATATTACTCCCTTCGTCCCTATTTAATTGTCATGTTTCACTTTGGCACAAAGTTTAATACAAGTGTTATAATGACTAGCATACTCTTATGACACTCATGTGCAAAAAGAGTTGCCCCACCTTACCCATGTGCAAGAAGGGGCATAATTGGCATTGAAGTGGAAAAAATAGTCCCAAAATAGAAACATGAAAATTAAATAGGGACAGCCTAAAAAGGAATACAAGACAATTAAAATAGGGACGGAGGGTGTATAATAACAATAAATGGTTACTATCAAATCTTGATTTCAAGACTAGCCATCCATCCTATACTGGTGTGCCATGTCAGCCCATAAACTACGTAACAGCCCTCGGCACACTTTGTTGTCCCTCAGTAGTAAATTATGCTGGATTGTTATCTTTTGCATGCTAGTAACGATAACCACAACCTAAGTAAGTTCCTTGGGCAGCATTTTGTGGTACCTGATACCCTGTTGAGTTGCCAAGGTTCTCCGCTTGTTGCTTCTCAGCTAGTTTCGTGAAAACCTGGTCCAGCAATTGAGACTTGACCACCTTCAAGAAAATTTGATCACAAAGATTAGTACATCTCAGAGAGGACTAGAGGATGAAGCTTTAACGCACTTCTAATACCTAATTTTTATTTTTCTGCAGGCAGGAAGTGCCAATTGAGAGCTTCATTATCATGAATTTCATGTCAGTGACAGATAGCTATCAAAAAGGTCACATATCACAAAGATAGACAAACCTGCAGAAGCTTCTCTCTTGAAAATAGATCGAGATACTGGTTGGCTCTTTCACCCTCCTGTTCTAAATACCACTGAACCTGAATTTTTAAAAAGAAGGGCCCATAAACAACTACAATTATGCAAAACAGTATATCCAAAATCATAGCTTGATGCTACTTTGGAAACCACCTTACACATATAATCAGCACATGAATCATATAGAAGCCCATTAGAAGCGATCTGAGAGTAGTAAGCTGCAGCATCTGCGAACAGGGCATTCTGAAAATCATTATAACAGGTTCCTCCAACTCTTCTGGTAATATGGAAGTACTCAAGAACATTCCTGAGCAGGCTCCAATCAATAATTTCTCCATTTCGGGACTGATTAACCTACATAATGATTTACATCAACAACAACATAAAAGATAACACTTGGGCTAACTGATCAATTGATCATCCATCAACAACAGAAATGTCAGCGCACCAGTGATGTTGCAGCAGAGATGATTTTAGCATTAAACCTTGCACTAACCTGCAAGATACTCCAAAAATTGTGAGAACAACTACAAACTACTGAACGAATTGTGGGAGAGAGAAGAGTGATCCGTAACGAGCGCAAGATTTCTCGAAACAGCAGGGTAAGCATACAACAGGACTACTTACCAGACCATTAAAGCAACGAATAGCCTGCTCTGAGAGACTAACGGATCCAGTTCGAGGGATATAAAAACGGTTGAGGTAATCGAAGAATCTGGAGAGCCACCTAGCCATTACTTGGTAATTAGACCACTTTAGAACTAGCTCAGCCAACAGAGAAGGACCGTCTTTGTTCTCTAAGGACGGAAATACCTGAGAACATGAGTAAGCCAAGATTACTAAGATTACACGAAAGAATATTCATCACTGTCAAAGAGGAGAAAAATGACTGAGACTCAATTATGCCATAGTTACTGGTAAGATTCTCATAGACTCATACAAAGTTTGATCAAGAACATTTGAAAAATCTGATAACATGCTCAATTTTTCAAATTGCCAACAGAGTCGGACTGTGTTTGTTCCCCAAGGACGGAAGTACCTGAGAACATGAGTAAGCCAAGATTACTAAGATTACACGAAAGAATATTCATCAATGTCAAAGAAGTCAAAAAATGACTGAGACTCGATAATGCCACATTTACTGGTAAGATTCTCATAGACTCATATAAAGTCTGATCAACAAAATTTGAAAAATCTGATAACATGCACATTTTCAAATTGCAAGCTCCTTGGTTGTGAAACTCAGAATCAGAAGATAGATTCAAAATAACTTGAGACTACTCTAAGTGAGCTTCTTCACCAATAAGCATGAAGGTGACACATAATTAAGTTTATATGAAGCATGAAATTCCTAATCCCTGCCCTTTCCCGTACCCGATTCTCAGGGAAACACGAAACTAGAGGAAACTTTATCGAGATGTTTCCCCTATGTTTGGAAACTTTTAGTGATAAAATAAAATTATGGGAAACGATTTTTCAAAAAGAGAAACATTTCAACACTAATACATGCTTTCTCCCTTATGCCTAGTCTACTCTACTTAGATCATGACTATGTACTTTTTTTGTAATTATTATGATATTGAATAGATTTAGTCCTTTCGATTGTTTCAGATTTCAATTGGACGTATATTACATTGTTTCAAACTTTATAATTACTATCATGTATTATGTTGTTTTATACATGGATATTAAGAGACATAATAATTTGTTTTAAATATAAAATATATATTTTTTTCCGTACCCGTTTCTCACATATTTACACACACTGTTTCCCTGAACTGACCCCGTCCTCCGTGCTACATTTAAGGAATGACACCCCCTAGTTGAGTCAATCCTCCAAAATAATCTTAGAGCAGTCCAAAGTCCAATCAAGGGCCAAAACCTCAACTGAAAACTTGTGACAGCAGCTCCCGTATATGATTACCCATGCTTCACATCCTCCCTGATCACTTTCCCTCAGAGTATCCATGAGTCCGTACCAAATCATAAACTTTCTTATCGGCCAAAAGTCAGAACTCGACCCAACTAGAAGAGGGGGGGGGGGAGGAGTGTATTCTTAGAACAGCAGTTACAGCATACACAAACTAATGTTCACATGTGCGGAGCGTGGACCCATTCTACTGTAACATATTTGATGTCCAATGTAACCCCGCAGGATACAAATGAATGATGCAATTCTTACTTGAGTTCGTTATTTAAACAACATGCATAAATCTCAAGCACTTTAAGCAACTATACGATATACATAGCAAATAATTTTGTTGTGCCACTCCATCCAATACTCAAATAAGAACTCAGCTAGGTGATTGTGTGAAACCTTCTGAGCAGTTTCAACTTTCACCAGTAAACTTAGTCAGTCAACCGATCCCAATTCAGAAAAGAGGTTTGGAAATCTCATTGAGGCACATACAGTTACTTACAATCAGTCACTAAATTATATGACACGTTATACCATACAAGCTACTATTACCAAATTATCAGTACCTCTCTTGAGGCTCCAATCTAGGGTAGGGTGGGGTAAGGAGGGTATCCTGCCTTAACTAAAGAGGTTTGAACATTTGATCAAGTCCATTATAATCTAAAGCTGAAATACTGGACAACAGCACAGGTGTGCCTCTTTCCTTTCTAAATTGGAAATACACTAAAGTAGACCCATCAAACAGATACTTTCGTCATTAGTAACGAGAAAACCATATCCAAAGAACCAAAATATTCTACACTTGAGTCTTACCAATGAGTAGATGCTCTCTTCCAGACCATGCTTGTATCGGCTGAAAAGTAACCTTGCATTTTCAGAACACGTTTTCTGGACACACAACGAGTAAACACATCTACAAAAGGAGTAAAGGAGCAAACAGTCGACAATAAAATACAGTAATTAATGTAAATTAAATGAGTGACAGGATACTCATAGAATCTCTGATACTCCTCAGGAGTGAACTTAATATTAGGAGAACCTTCCAAAATCATCCTAGTTTTTGAGAATGCCTCCTCCAGTATCACCATTCCTTCGTTCAGACCTATTTCATTAACCATGTTCGACTTGCTGGACTCCCTCGAACTTAATCCCGTCTGAAATGCCCAACAATATAGTTCAGTACTTAAGTTCAAGTTTTATACTCTGAAAATGAAGAAACTATATGCGCAGTTTGTTTTGTCATTGTGGAAATAAACACAATCAGTAGAAGTAACCTCCACCCCGCATATTATAAGATGATTTGTACATGCAGAAGAACCAACCACGTGGCAACAAATGCAAATATTAGTATATTACTCATATAAGAAGTAAGAACAAACCAAAAGAAAAGAACCATTCCTGTTATCTCAAGAACTAGAACGGCATACTCCTTTTAGAATATGAACCAAAACAAGAATAAATGCAATTGATTAGTGAGGCTGAGATGCAATACTGAAAAGGATGATGAACTTAACTTAACTAATACAGTGTCTCACAAAAATCGGAACTATGCATCACAAACTCCGACAAACATGCATGAAAGTTAGGAAGAAGTGATTGCGGAGAAAAGCAATGAGCACCACTAATTAGTTTATACATGTCAAGAGAAAACTTCCTAACACCCTACTTAGAAGACGAGAGAGGTGGTCAGTTACCATCTTTCGTCACTTTCATCATTCTTGTTCTCTATTTGACTCATACTGCATCAGTTTTCGTTACACTTTTTGTTTCCATATGTTTACAGATACTACAATCACTACCAATCGGGACCATCATTGTTTCTTGTTTTCTAATGTTACATTCTACCAGCCCTAAATTCTCCACTCGTGCCGCATAAGGTTACATATATCCTGACGTGCCCGAAGCTTGCCTATGACAAAATCCACACCAGACAGGCTAATTTCAAGAATTTCCAAGAAAAAACAAAACAAATAATTAAACAGCAACAAATCAAAAATTGTTCAGTGACACCAAGAAAACCCTATCACAATAATTCGAGCATTTACATACGACACCGAATAAACTCCAAAAGATCATTGTTCCAACAAAACCCAAGAAATGAGCTTATAATAGAGTATCATACACACAAGAAACACATGACATTGCACAATTACAACACTAAAATTATGAAGAATTCAAATGAACTACAATCAAATGAGCTTAATCAAATGCGATCACACCTGGAAAACCCTAGTAAAATCTTCATTATTGAATTACGGCTTTTACAGTACTATTAAGTCAAAATTTTCAAAAACAAATCAAAGATTGAACACAAGGAACAGTAAATTAGAGCGTACATATAATATCATGAAATTGCAAAATTAAATCAAGAAAAAATAGAGAAAAGGAGGGAAATAGAGAAAGAGAGATTACTGAGATTGTAATTAGGGGTTACTTTTATCAAGAATTTGGGTATGGTTTTGGTGCTTTTGATTTTGTGTTTGGGTTCCCGAAATTCCGTTTGCTTTTATAGGCCCCAATTGCCCCAGGCATGGAGTGTGCTGTGCTTTTTCGGGAAATGTAGGACCCACAGATTCACGTTTTATCAGCTTGGCTGCTTGTATTGTGCTACCTAGTGGCCAGCAATGATGCATTTGGTGCTAGTGTCCTCCCATGCTCTCAAAATTGAGGGAAAAGAATCATGAATTCTTTGGTCATGCTTTTAGCTTTAGGGGTGTAAATGAGTTGACGTTCGATTTCGAATCTGTTTATGTCCGCTTATTTATTAAATGAATAGAGTTCGAGCAAAGATGATAGGACTCGATTAATAGATAAAATTTTAATGATTCAAATTAAGTGAAACACAAGATCTGCACAACGTTTATAACACTTAAGTTTCTAATTTTTTTTTCCTATTTGCATATATCTTTCGTAAAAGAAAATTTTAGAAAGAATATAATTGAGCTAAAACTGAGTTGATAAGCAAGTTACTCGTTTATGAAGTTCAACTTGACTCGATAAGATAAAAGAATTGTTCATCAACTAAGTTCAAATAACCAAAACTAAAATGAACAAATCTTCGACTAAGGTTTTCATGTTCGAGTAAAGATTGAGTTCAACTCGTTTACACCCATACGTCATGCATTTTTTAATTTATTTTTAGTTGAGCTTAAACTTTAAAAGTCAAAAACTAATAACTTTTGAAGTTTAATTACTACTTTTTTCTTTGTATAATTCAAAAGATCTTGACATACACTTTTATTTGAGTTTCATATCAAAGAGACTTTGATGAGTTATAAGGGTCAAGCCTAGGGATGTCAATCCCACCCGCATTCGATGGATACCCACTTCACCCGACCCTTTATTAATGGAGATGGATACCTTAAATGGATGATAAATGGATGTGGATCGGATATGAATAACAAGTGGGTCGGATATGGATATTGATTTTTCACCCATTTATCCACCCGTTGGATATCCGATCCACTTATTATTATTAATATTAAAAAATATTATAATTTTGTATGAAAAGTAGTAATATAAGATTTTTTTTTTCCAAATCCTAACTCTTTAGTTTTTCATATTGGAACCTCATCAAATCTTTTACACTCTTTATTCGGTCTCAAGAACGTAATCGCATCGACTTTGGATCACTTGTATCATTTTATGTAGCTTAATAGTTGTAAACTTAGGTGAGAACTCACTATTTCTTTGGGAATATCATGAAATCATGATAAATATTGAACTTGTTTTCTCAAATTTGTGATATTATGATTGATAATGAATGAATTGTCGTAATAATTTCTAAGTTGAATAAACTCATTTCACTCCTGCACTGCACAAATATTTGATGCAGGAGACAAGTCTTCCATTTCAGATTGCTAAATTTCGAGTGTACCACCAAGTAATTGAGCTACTTTCTTCCAGCTATTACAGTCTTGCAGCTATAACAGCAAACAAAAACCTGCTTAATGTCACAAGACACCAAAACAAACCCAAAGCAAATTAAACACATCATTGATGCAACACAACACTAGCTAGGCAGCTTAAGCCCAACTTCATTCGTCGTTAAGAGTGTACCACAGATTACAGAACACAGACAAACAAACTCAACTTCAAACTAAAATCTCATTACCAGAATAGCACTGTACCACTAAGTAATCAAGCTACTATATATCCAACTAGTACAGGTACACCTATACACAGACTCCCAACCATTTTATGTCAAAGCCAGACAGAAACCACTACGATAAGCAGAATGTACCTACCCAAGTATAGACTAATGACTAATGCGCTATACATTTTCCTCCAAGTCTACAAACCAAGCCGGACCATATTAGTGTTTGCGAAAATCATAAACGGGTCATGGATGAACACCAGATCACCAAGCTCCCGGAGATTGAAACGCAACATTATGGTGTTGCGAGGATTCATGGCAAGGCATAAGAGAAGCCCTACATCCAGGTACGACGCCTTCTCCAGTGCTTTGTAGTGAGGTAGTTTGAACCATGCAGCGTGCATCTTCCCTGGTGCCATTCCTCTTGCTCTTATTCCTTTCTGCAATAACCATAAAACAAAGAACAATAAAATGAAAATTCGAGCTGCTTACATATTTTCTTTAGGACTATGGTTGATGTTTATTGATTGTGTACCTCCGTGTCATACTCAGTTATGAGTTCATTGTCCTCAACATACATACTCACGCGCTCTTCAGCCATCTCCACCAAAACTGAAAAGACATAAATTGGAAGAAATGACTAACTGAAGAAAATCATACTTCTATTGTTTTCATTTGGGAACTTTTTCCTGATTGAAAAATGGAAGAGAAAGAGAGTGAGAAGCCATGCAAGCACGGACGCACCAGTTTCATATTCGGGCCTTCTGGATTCCGCAACTGTTGAAGTGATAAACCTCAAGTGTTCTGACAGTACAACAGCCTCACAAGCATAAGCAATGATGTCTGGAAACTTCTTGCATCCGTTATCCGCTTTCTGTAACTCAACAGCAAACTCTATTGCAGGAGAGCTTCCTGAAATAGATCACATTTGTTTGATTCGTTATCGACTAATAAGCATTACAAGTTTTGGGTAGGAATACAAGAAATATTTGGCATGAGTGTGCATTAAAACAACTTATAGGATGTATCAAGCCAACAGACAAGTTCAATGAACAAAGATGCTTATGAATTCTCATTATATTAATACAGGAGGGATCAGAACCCATTTCATCTGGATGATTGCGAAATCGAGAAGTACGTTCATTTGTTTGTTATGAAATTCTTTTACTCACCGTAAATCAAATGATCATACTGATCTGCTAAAATTTGAACAGGAGACACGATGAGAGCTGTGACTTAATGGAATTGTAGAATATCGAGTTGTTCAAGGGGCTAAGTACCAATTGATAAAATTTCAGTAAAATGCACATATTCACTTGTAACAAGTACAAGATAAAAAGCATGATAACCTAGCTTGTACACTAATTAGATTAATGACCATCTCCAAGAAACATGAACTGAGCAAATTTGTTCTATAATTCCGAACCAAATTCGACACAATAACAAGTAACAAGATGTCTGTCAACTTGCTGAAGAATGTGATGAAAAGAAAAATACTACTACTATCAATAGTGCGAACCCTTAATTACCCACTCATTGGATTTTTCATGACAATCTTCAAGTACCATGAACAGATTAACCCTGTTTCTGAAACTTCAAACTCGAAATTGAACCCACTAACAAAAACACATTAAACTTGTCCAAAAAAATTAAGCACATGGCAACCTTGTTTCTGCAAATCTTGAACTGAATTGAATCCACCAATAATACCCACTAGTTACATTTTGGTAACAATTTTTCAAGAATTATGATCAAGGAAAACACCGTTTTCGACATTGCGAACCCAATTCAACCTACGAACAAAACACTTAAAAATTGACCTTAAAATTATGAACAGGGCAACCCTTTTGTGAAATAACTAACTAAATCAAAACCCAGAAACAAAAACCTCTCAAACAATCAATCAAGTCACAAAATATGATCAATAATCTAACATATCAAAACAATAAAAATGAGAGAAAAGAGAGATTAGACGATACCGAACACGAAACAGATGTGATCAGAGCGATTAAGAAGGTAAATGGTGACAGTATCCTGATCAGCAACACCATCAAGTTTCTTGGAAATGCAGTTCAAGTCAACAACCTTATCCTTGAGTGGTTTCCGGCACTCGAACTCGATCAAGCCCGTCGCTTTCAATAGAAGGTAGCCCGTGACGTCGGTTCTCAGCCCTCGAGCCGTGATCTCGAGCCCCGTCTTGGGACCCACTTCGAACAGGCCGGTCTCAGTCCGGTTGAAGTCATGGTCGCTTAGGGATGAGATGGCGCGCTTCAGTTGGATTGCTGGGTGCATTACGAGGCGAAACCGGTATTTTGAGAGATGGGTTTTGCTCTTGGGTTTCTTGTTGTTTGAGTTTGTAGCCATGGCGGGAAGAGAGAGAAAGAGGAGAGAGAAAAGTGGAGGGAAAAGAAGTTTGTTAGTAGTACTAACTAACTAACTGTCTAGAGGGCCTTTCCTTTTTATTTCCTTTTTATTTATAGGGGAGTGCTTTGGGGATCTTGAGCAATTTCATTTTCTCTTAATGTTTAATGTCATGTAATGGTCAAATTTTTTAAAAATTTGCAAGTAAGAGGTAGCAAATGCATCATAGTATTGTTGAGGCACTAAAAAAATTGTATTATGTTGTCTGCATTTTTTTTTTTATTCAATATTATTATGCAAAATTTTTAAGAAGTGATATCTAATATC
>ONZA01004314.1:15906-28791 GCA_900322205.1 Kewa caespitosa
GTTGGGTGGTGGAGCAAAGGTGACCACGTTGTAGGCGGCAGCGTGGGAGGTGACGGCGAGAGCAGCGGGAGGGGGGGCAGGTGGTTGAGACAATGGTGGTTGTGACTTGTGAGGGAAGAGCAGGAGAGAGAGACTCGGGTAGTGGAAATGGGTTGGTTGGGGGTTAGGTTTTAGATATATATACCAAGGGTAGCTTGGTCATTTAATTTTGAGTCTTTTTTGTTTTCTTTTACTTTATTACGAAAACTGTATTTTGTGTCAAAATTTTTGACCCAATTGAGTCTATCTAATTATAGAGACTCCCAACTCGCGCGTTCCAGACTTTGAGTGAAAGGGAAAAAGAAACCCAAACACTCGTTCTCTCTCTCTCCTCTCTCTGTCTCACCGAAACCACCGCCCACTTGCGCCGGCGCGAGCAGCCGGACAACGGGACCGGGACATACCGCCGGCCAGCAGCACCCAGCGAGTTGGAGTGGAGTGAGATTGTTCTTCAACACTTCAACTCCTCTTTTCTCCCCAAATCTATAGGTAATTTCTTATGTTTTTATCAATTTTGTGTTTGCTTCATGTTTTAGATGGGTATTGTGAATTTGTTTGCTGTGCTTAATTGGATTGGATGACTGTGAATTAGAGTTTTTGGGTTTGTGAATTAGGATTTTAGGGTTTATAAACTATAAATAATGAATGTGTAAGTGTATAGTAATTTATGAACTTGTGTAATGCTAGATTATAATTGATAAAATGAAGAATAAGAACAAGTGTATCAAATCCATTTTTGAAGCATACGGAGGAGGAAAATCACAAATGAGTTCATCTAGTTCTTCCCCAAATTCAAAACAACCTCTACATCCAATTGATGAAAATGAAGAAGGTCCTAATAATTTCATATTTTCCCGATTCACTCTTTCAACCGAAGATACATTTCCATGTGAACAAGCTCCGAAATAGCACGGGTGATCAACTATAGAATGATACCTTGATTACCTACATTGAGAGATATATCTTCTTGCAAGTTAATGATGATGATATAATAAATCGATTTCAAAGTATGAAAATGTGCACAATTTTCTTATTTGCTTTTCATTTTTTTGTTTTTTGTTTTGTAATGAATTTGTGATTCAAGAACAATTTATGATGCTTTTATTTGATTGTAATTTTTTTTTTTTTTTAAAAATGAGCCTTGAGTGACATCGGCTCAAATTCTTTTGTCGATTTCGAACCCACTACTCCAAAATCCTGGATCCGCCACTGATCCTATGTCATATTGTTGTGATTTGATTTCAAAACATATGTATGCACTCAAGATGTTTGACAAAATGCCTCAACGACAGGAGAAAAGCTGGAATGGAGGGTACAGAGATTTACGGAAGAAGGGCATGCCAGCTTGTGAAAGAGCTCGCTTCGGCCGATCCCGGGCAACTTACCCGTTTCAATGTGAGAATCTATGTGCAATATTATGATGATTTGTTTTTGAGATATTTCAAAAGCTTTTGATGTTTGATATCTTTATGTGATTCATTCCTATGTATGTGATTGTATTGGTTACGAATACGATTGCCTGTCTTTCGTGATGATCTCTACAGGTGGCCTGACACATAGTTTTGATGTGGTTTTTATGGGATCCGTCGTAAATAAGCTTCCTTTGAAGTCATCTAGTTTTATAAGGAAGTCATTTAGTGAAATTAGTCTGAAAGTTCATTTGGGACCAGAGTGGATTGAACATCAAACAGAAACATTAGTTGATGCCCTTTCTTTTTTGTATGATTTGTATTGGTAAATGCTACTATACTGTTCCACGATGTTGGTTGGACGTGATGCCGTGATTAATGTGTTGTCTCGCTGCTTGTATATTTCGGGGTCACTTGGGATGAGGGTAATGATTAAGGGGGTAATAGATAGTTTTAGGATGGAAGAAAAGAGTAAAAAATGGCATGGAGACTAGTGTTGGGTGTAGGAGGATAAATATTTCACGTGGTGTGAGAGACTTGGGTCGGAGGATAAAGGAGGTGGAGGGGGTGAATCATTACCCTTTGGGAGAGGTGGGTAATGCATTATCCTCATATGGGGTTAACAATTACCCTCGTCAAGTATTTTTCAACCCCCTCTTGCCAACATTTCCACCATTTTGTTCACATTTTTGAGGTCATCGTTCCAAGCGAGGCTAGACTAGATTTTTAGCTAGATGTAGACAACATGCATCCGATTGTCATTAACATGCTCTTTTTACAAATACTTAGAAGACTCCGCATGCAGTGGTTACAATGTTTGTTGAGAACTAAGTTGCATCAAGTAGCTTTAGCATCACTCCATTGTGGTTGCAGTTCTTTCGTCTGTTGTTTTTGCATTCAGTGTCATTCTCTCGATACTCAATGGTAGCTTATGGTAGTTATAGAACTCCATATTACGTGAATTCTTACACTCTTTCAGGACTTTCAGTGGTCACATTAATTTTATGCATTTTTTTGTGTCTGAATATGATCTTATTTTTTCTGTAGATGGCGGTTATAAATGCATATTTCAGTTTTTGAATTGCGTGTTAATAAATGGACACTTACTACATCAAATGAGAATGACGAAGATCATCCAAATCCACCTTCTTGAGCATTCTTGTCATCATTGTTCTTCTACTTTAACACTCCCTCCGTCATAGATCAGTTGCCTCGTAAATACTTCAAATTATACTTAGCAACATGATAATCTTCTAACTAATTTTGGCACGAAGGTAGAGTAAGTTATGTTTTGCCAGTGGCATCCAAAAACCCTGAAGTGAGTGTGTACTTTAGTATGATTCGTGTTTTCCCTTGGCGTTATATAGAATATGTAGTTTTGTAGGCCATCAACACGTTCTCATCTTAGTTTCCGAGGCTTATTGTCTCTTAAGTAATTCCATTGAAATGATTCTTGATTCATACAGGATGACATGTTCAACCAAGTGATTAAAGAATGTACTGTGCACTACAGTCAATTTTATGAACTTACCAGGTACGTTTCCAGCTGTTAATTTCCTTTCTTGTGTATGCTGCTAATTAATCTTTGTGCCATTACTTTGCCTTCTGTTCTGGAAATCGTATTTCCTTCCATTCTTACCATGGTTCTATTGTCTCCTTGGGGTCTGGAACTTGAAGAGTTTATGCGCCTATCACATGTTTCACCGGATTACAAAGCAGACATACCAATTTTTGTTACTCAAATATCTTAATACGTACTCCCTTGTCAGAGTGTTTGTCCTAGCTGATGTTTGACAAATTTTTAGAGATGTATAAATGCAATGTGAAATAATATCAATTATCCATATCACCCTTAAAAACAAATTTAGTTACTTCTAAACTTATGTTCTGAGTGAAAGGTATAATTAAATTCTATTTGTTGGGTTTAGACAACACATCTCCCACCTTCGGCCCTAGGAGGCCATTGGAATCCGTCTCAGCCATTGATTTGGTTGGAAATGGCCTCTATGGTGGTCCTAGACACGTGTCGGACTTTCAAGGAAAACGCCGAAAATAGGCTATAAAAAGACTTCCCGGGGGAAAGTGTCGCATTGGTGGGGCTTACATTGATGTGGAAACGCGCCCTTGCGACGGAGGGGCCAATCTCCACCGGGCCGGCTGAAAATGGTCGAAACCAAAGGCCATAAGTCCCGAAAATCAGTCCCAAGGGGTCCGAAATGAAAATAGACGAAAATATGGGCCATTGGAGGCCATTGGAGTCCGTTTCGGCCATTGATTTGGTTGGAAATAACCTATATGGTGGTCCCGGACAAGTGTCGGACTTTGATATAAAACACAAAAACTGTAAAAGGTGTTTCCAAGGGCAAATGTCGCCATGGGTGGGGCTTATATTGATGTGGGAACACGCCCTTGTGACGAGGGGGCCAATCTCCACGGGACCCGGGATGCCCCGGAAATGGCCGAAACACCAAAGACAATAAGTCACGAAAATCGGTCCCGGGGGTCCAAAATGAAAAATGACGAAAATGGCACCAGGGACAAATATGGGCCCTAGGAGGCAATTGTAGTCCGTTTCGGCCATTAATTTGGTTGGAAATGGCCTATATGGTGGTCCCACTCACGTGTCAGACTTTGAAGCAAAAAGCCGAAAATAAGCTATAAAAGGTGTTTTCGGGGGCATTATCGTCATGAGTGGGACTTATATTCATGTGGCAAAGCGCCTTTGCGACGGGAGAGCCAATCTCCACGGGGACCCGGGACGCCCCAGAAATTGCCAAACCGAAGGCTACATGTCACGAAAATCGGCCGCGGGGGTCAAAAATGTAAATTGACGAAAACGGCACCATGGACAAATATGGGCCATAGGAGGCCATTGGAGTTTGTTTCGGCCATTGATTTGGTTTAAAATGGCCTATATGGTGGTTCCGAACACGTGTCGGACTTTGAAAGAAAATGCCGAAAACGGGATGTAAAAGGTGGGGGCAAGTGTCGCCATGAGTGAGACTTGTATTGATATGGGAACGCGTCCTTGGGATGGGAGAGCCAATCTCCACCAAACCCCGGGATGCCCCGGAAATGGCAGAAACCGGAGGCTATAATAAGTCACGAAAATCAGCCCGGGGGATTCGAAATGAAAATTGACGAAAACATCACCATGGACAAATATGGGCCCTAGGAGGCCATTGGAGTCCGTTTCGGTCATTGATTTGGTTGGAAATGGCCTATATGGTGGTCTCAGACACGTGTCGTACATTGAAGGAAATTGCCGTAAACGAGCTTTAAAATGTGTTCACGAGGGCAAGTGTCGCCATGGGTGGGGCTCATATTGATGTGGGAATGCGCCCTTGCGATGGGGGGCAATCTCCACCGAGCCCTTGGACACCCTTGAAATAGTCGAAACCGAAGGTTATAAGTCACCAAAATCGGCCCCAAGGGGTCCTAAATGAAAATTGACGAAAACGGCACCATGCACAAATTTAGGCCTTAGGAGGCATTGGAGTCCATTTTAGCCATTGATTTGGTTGGAAATGGCCTACAAGGTGGTGTCGGACAAGTGTCGGACATTGAACGAAAACGCCGAAAATGAGCTGTAAAAGGTGTTCCCGAGGGCAAGTGCCGCCATGAGTGGGGCTTTTATTGATGTGAGAACGCGCCTTTGCTACGAGAGGGTCTTCAGCAAGCCGTGGGAAGCATCGGAATCGAAGGCTATAAGTCACGAAAATCGGAAATAAAAATTGACGAAAACGGCACCATGGACAAATATGCGCCATAGGAGGCCATTAGAGTCCGTTTCAACCTTTGATTTGGTTTAAAATGGCCTATACGGTGGTTCCGGACACGTGTCGGACTTTGAAGGAAAACGCTAAAAACGGGATATAAAAAGTGTTCCTGGGGGCAAGTGTCGCCATGGGTCAAACTTATATTGATGTGGGAACGCGCCCTTGCGATGAGAGAGCCAATCTCCACCAGCCCCGGGACACCCCGAAAATGGCCGAAACTGAAGGCTATAAGTCACGAAAATCGGCTCCGGGGAGTCCGAAATGAAAATTGACGAAAATGACACAATTGACAATTATGGGTCCTGAGAGGCCATTGGAGTCCGTTTCCGCCATTGATTTGGTTGGAATTGGCCTATATGGTGGTCCAGACACGTGTCGTATTTTGAAGGAAAATGCCGAAAACGGGCTATAAAAAGTGTTCCCGAGGGCAAGTGTTGCCATTGGTGGGGCTTATATATATGTGGGAACGCGCCTTTGCAACAAGGGGGCCAATATGCACTGGGACCCGGGACGCTCTTGAAATGGCCAAAACCGAAGGCTAAATCACGAAAATCGGCCCGAAGGGGTCCGAAATGAAAATTGACAAAAACGGCACCATGGACAAATATGGGCCCTAGAAGGCCACTGGAGTACGTTTAGGCCATTGATTTGGTTGGAAATGGCCTACAAGGTGGTTTCGGACACGTGTCGGACTTTGAACGAAAACACTGAAAACTCTGAGATGGCCCTAGAGTCCTGCCTTGGGTGGGGCTTATATTGATGTGGGAACGCGCCTTTGCGACAAGGGGGCCGATCTCCTCACGGACGCCATGGAAATTGCCAAACCGAAGGTTATAAGTCACGTAGAAATGAAAATTGACGAAAACGGCTCCATGGATAAATATGGACCATAGGAGGCCATTGGAGTCCATTAATTTGGTTTACAATGGCCTATATGGTGGTCCCAGACACGTGTCGGACTTTGAAGGAAAACGCCAAAAACCGGATATAAAAGGTGTTCGTCGGGCAAGTGTCGCCATGGGTGAGAATTATATTGATGTGAAAACGCGCACTTGCGACGGGAGAGCCAATCTCCACAGTGCTTGGGACACCCCGAAAATGGTCAAAGCAAAGGCTATAAGTCACGAAAATCGGCCCCGGGGGGTACGAAATGAAAATTCACGAAAACGGAACCATGGACAAATGTGGGCCCTAGGAGGCCGTTGGAGTCCATTAATGAGTTGGAATTTGCCTACATGGTGGTCTCGACACGTGTCGGATTTTGAAGGAAAACGCCAAAAACAGGCTATAAAAAGTGTTCCCGAGGGTAAGTGTCGCCATGGGTGCGGTTTATATTTATGTGGGAACGCGCCCTTGCGATGAGGGGGCTAATCTCCATCGGGTCTAAGACGCCCCGGAAATTGTTGAAATCGAAGGCTATAAGTCACGAAAATCAGCTCCAAGGGTCTAAAATGAAAATTGACGAAAATGGCACCATGGACAATTATGGTCCAAAGGAGGAAATTGGAGTCCGTTTCGGCCATTGATTTGGTTGGAAATGGCCTAAAAGGTGGTCCAAGACACTTGTCCAATTTTGAAGAAAAACTCTGAAAACGGGCTATAAAAGGTGTTTCTGAGGGCAAGCGTCGCCATGCGTGGGGCTTATAATTATGTGGGAACGCGCCCTTGCTACGAGGGGGCCATTCTCCATCGGGTTCTGAACGCCCTGAAAATAGCCGAAACCGAAAGTTATAAGTCTCAAAAATCGGTCCTAAGTTTGAAATGAAAATTGACAAAAACGGCACCATGGACATATATGGGTCCTAGGAGGCCATTGGAGTCCGTTTCGGCCATTGATTTGGTTGGAAATGGTCTATATGGTGGTCCCAGACACGTGTCGGATTTTAAAAAAAAGCGCTGAAAATGGCCTTTAAAAGATGTTCCCAATTGCAAGTGTTGCAATGGGTGCGGCTTATATTTATGTGGGAACGCACTCTTGCGACGAAGGGACAATCTCCACCGGGACTCGAGACGCCCCGGAAATTGCCGAAACCAAAGGCTACAAATCACGAAAATCAGTCCCGGGGTCTAAGACGCAAATTGACAAAACGGCACCATGGACAATTATGGGCCTTAGGACGCCATTGGAGTTCGTTTCGGCCGTTGATTTGGTTTAAAATGGCCTATATGGTGGTTCCGAACACTTGTCGGGCTTTGAAAGGAAACGTGAAAACTAGCTATAAAAGGTGTTCACGGGGGCAATGTGGCCATGGATGGGGCTTGTATTGATGTGGGAACGCGCCCTTACGACGAAGGGGGGCAATCTTCATCGCGCCCCGGGACACCTCGGAAAAGGCAGAAACCGAAGGCTGTAAGTCACGAAAATCGACCCCGGGGGTCCATTATGAAAATTGACGAAAACGGCACCATGGAAAAATATTCGCCCTAGGAGGCAATTGGAGACCGTTTTGACCATTGATTTGGTTGAAAATGGCCTATATGGTGGTCCCGAACACGTGTCAGACTTTGAAGAAAAACGCCGAAAACGGGTTGTAAAAGGTGTTTCGTGGGGCAAGTGTCGCCATTGATGGGGCTTATATTGATGTGGGAACGCGCACTTGAGACGAGGGGGTCAATCTCCACCACGCCCCGGGATGCTTCGGAATTGCCCGAAACCGAAGTCTATAAGTCAAGAAAATCAACTCCAAGGGGACTGAAATGAAAATTTACGAAACCGACACCATGGACAAATAGGGGCCTTAGAAGGCCATTGGAATCCGTTTCGACCATTGATTTGGTTTAAAATGGATTATATGGTGGTCCCGTACACTTGTCAGATTTGAAAGAAAACGCTGAAAACCGGTATAAATGGTGTTCCCATGGCAGGTTTCGCCATGGGTGGGGCTTATGTTGATGTGGGAACGCACACTTGCGACGAGGGGCAATATCCACCGGCCTAGACACCCCGGAAATAATCGAAACCAAAGGCTATAAGTCACGAAAATTGCCCAGGGTTTGAAATAAAAATTAACGAAAACGGCACCATGGAAAAATATGGGCCCTAGGAGGCCATTGGAGTCCGTTTCGGCCATTGATTTGGTTGGAAATGGCTTATATGGTGGTCCCGAACACGTGTGAGACTTCGCAAGAAAACGGGTTTAAAAGGTGTTTCCGAGGGCAAGTGTCACCATGGGTGGGGCTTATATTGATGTGGGAACGCGCCTTTGCCACGGGAGGGCCAATCTGTACCGGGCCCGAGACGTCCCGGAAATGGCTGAAACCGAAGGCTAGAAGTCATGAAAATTGGCCCTCGGGGGTCCAAAATGGAAATTGATTAAAACGGTACCATGGAAAAATATGGGCTTTAGGAGGCCATTGGTGTCCGTTTCGGCCATTGATTTGGTTGGAAATGGACTGTTTAGTGGTCCCGGACACGCGTCGTATTTTCAAGGAAATCGGCAAAAACAGCTTTAAAAGTTTTGCCGGGGGCAAGTGTCACCATAGGTGGGGCTTATATTTATGTGGGTACGCGCCCTTGCGATGAGGAGGCCAAAGTCCACCGGCCCCAGGACGCTTAGGAAATTGCCGAAAACGAAGGCTATAAGTCACGAAAATTAAACCTAGGGGGTTCTAAATGTAAATTCTCGAAAATGGCACCATGGACAAATATGGGCCTAGAAGCCCATTGGATTCTGTTTCGGCCATTGGTTTGGTTGGAAATGACCTATATGTTGGTCCTAGACACAAGTCGGACTTTGAAGGAAAACGCCGAAAACAAGCTATAAAAGGTGTTCACGAGGGCAAATGTCGACGTGGGTCAGGCTTATATTGATGTGGGAACGCGCCCTTGCGACGTTGGGGTCAATCTTCTTTGGGCCCCGGAACGCCCCGAATTTTTTTGAAACCGAAGCCTATAAGTCACAAAAGTCGGCCTTAAGGGGATCGAAATGAAAATTGACGAAAACGGCACCATGGACAAATTGGGCCCTAGGAGGCCATTGGAGTCCGTTTCGGCCATTGATTTAGTTTTAAATGACCTATTTGGTGGTCTCGGACACGTGTCGGACTTTGAAGGAAAACGTCGAAAACGGGCTATAAAAGGTGTTTAGGGGGCAAGTGTTGCCGTAGGTAAGGCTTATATTGATGTGGGAACGCGTCTTGCGATGGGGGGGAGGGGGATATCTATCGGGCCTTGGGTCGCCTCGAAAATGGCCAAAACCGAAGTCCATAAGTCACGAGAATCGGCCCTGGGGTCCGATATGAAAATTGACGAAAACGGCACCATGGAAATATATGGACCCTAGGAGGCCATTGATTTGGTTGAAAATAGCCTATATGGTGGTTACGTACACATGTTGGACTTTGAAGGAAAACAACAAAAAGGGGTTGTAAAAGGTGTTTCGTGGGGGCAAGTTTCGTCATGGGTGGGGCTTATATTGATGTGGGAACGCGCCTTTGCGACGGGGCGGCCAATCTCCATCGGTCCCCGGGACGCACCGGAAATGGCCGAAACCGAAGGCTATAAGTCACGAAAATCGGCCCGTGAGGGTCCGAAATGAAAATTGACGAAAATGGCACCATGGACAAATATGGGTCCTAGGAGGCCATTGTAGTCCGTTTCGGCCATTGATTTGGTTGGAAATGGCGGTCCCGGGCACGTGTTAGACTTTCAAGGAAAATGCTGAAAACGAGTTAGAAAAAGTGTTCCCGAGGGCAAGTGTCGCCATGGGTGGGGCTTATTTGATGTGGGAATGCGCCTTTGCGACAAGGGGGGAAATCTCCAACGAGTCGAGTCTAGGGACGCCCCGGAAATGGCTGAAACCAAAAGCTATAAGTCACGAAAATCGACCCGCGGGTTCCGAAATGAAAATTGACGAAAACGGCACCATGGACAAATATGGGCCTTAAGAGGCCATTGCCCATTGGAGTCCATTTCGGCCATTAATTTGGTTTAAAATGGCCTATATGGTGGTCCCAGACACGTGTAGGACTTTGAAGGAAAACGTTGAAAACGGGCTATAAAAGGTGTTCTCGGGGCAAGTGTTGCCATAGGTGGGGCTTATATTGATGTGGTAACGCGCCTTTGCAATGGGGGTACCCATATTCACGGGTCCAGGATGCCCCAAAAATGGCAGAAACGAAGGCTATAATACGTCACGAAAATCGGCGCGGGAGATTCGAAATGAAAATTGACGAAAACGTCACCTTGGACAAATATGGACCATAGGAGGCCATTGGAGTTCGTTTCGGCCATGATTTGGTTTAAAATGGCCTATATGGTGATCTCGGACACGTGTCGTACTTTGAAGGAAATTGTTGTAAACGGGCTGTAAAATGTGTTCACGAGGGCAAGTGCCGCCATGGGTGGGGCTTATATTGATGTGTGAACGTGTCTTTGCGCCGGTG
Source organism: Kewa caespitosa (assembly GCA_900322205.1). Lineage (NCBI taxonomy): Eukaryota > Viridiplantae > Streptophyta > Magnoliopsida > Caryophyllales > Kewaceae > Kewa > Kewa caespitosa. Next base: position 26,519 of record ONZA01004314.1, read on the forward strand.
GGGCAATCTCCACTGAGCCCTGGGACGCCCTTGAAATTGCCGAAACCGCAGGCTATAGTTCACGAAAATCGGCTTTGGGGGGTAGGACTTTGAAGGAAAATGTCGAAAACAGGATGTAAAATGTGTTCCCGGGGGCAAATGTCGCAATGGGTGGGGCTTATATTGATGTGGGAATGCGCTCTTTCGAAGGTAGGACCAATCTCCATTGGGCCTAAGGCGCCCCAGAAATGGTTGAAAGTTGAAACCGAAGAAGTCCCGAAAATCAACTTCAAGGGGTCCGAAATGAAAATTGACGTAAACGGCACCATGGACAAATATGGGCCCTAGGAGGCCATTGAGTCCTTTTCGGCCATTGATTTGGTTAGAAATGGCTTATATGGTGGTCCCGGACACGTGTCGTACTTTGTAGGAAAACGCCGAAAACGGGTTGTAAAATGTGTTCACGAGGGCAAGTGTCGCCATGGGTCGGCCTTATATTGATGTGGGAACGCGCCCTTGCGACGGGAGGGGGGCAATCTACACCGGGCCCCGAGACGCCCTTGAAATGGCTGAAACCGAAGGCTATAAGTCACGAAAATCGCCTGAAATGATAATTGACAAAAACGGCACCATGGACAAATATGGGTCTTAGGAGGCCATTGCACTCTGCTTCGGCCATTGATTTGGTTTAAAATGGCCGATATGGTGGTCCCGTACATGTCGGATTTTGAAGGAAAACGCCGAAAACGGGTTGTAAAAAGTGTTCTCGGGGGCAAGTGTCGCCATGGGTGGGGCTTATATTTATGTGAGAACGCGGCCTTGTGACGGGAGGGCCAATCTCCACTGGCTCTGCGATGACCTGGAAATGGCCGAAACCGAAGGCTATAATTCATGAAAATCGGCCCTGAGGGTTCCAAAATGAAAATTGACGAAAACGGCACTATGGACAAATATGGGCCCTAGGAGGCCATTGGAGTCCTTTTCGGCCATTGATTTGGTTGGAAATGGCCTATATGGTGGTCCCAGACACGTGTCGGACTTTGAGGGAAAACGCCGATAACGGGCTGTAAAAGGTGTTCCCGAGGGCAAGTGTCGCCATGGGTGGAGCTTACATTGATGTGGAAATGCGCCCTTTCGATTGGGGGGGGGGGCAATGTCCATCGGGTTCGGGGCGCCCCGGAAATGGCCAAAACCAAAGGCTATAAGTCACGAAAATCGCCCCAGTGGTCCGAAATGAAAATTGATGAAAACGTCACCATGGACAAATATGGGCCCTAGGAGGCCATTGGAGTCCGTTTTGGCCATTTATGTGGTTGGAAATGGCCTATATGGTGGTCCCGGACACGTGTCGGATTTTAAAGGAAAACGCCGAAAACGGGTTAAAAATATTTCCATAAGAGCTACTTCGGTCAATCAATTTGTAACAATCTAAAGAGGAGACGAGGACAAACACTCTGAAAAGTAATACCATGGTGTCTTCCGTAAGAATTGAAGAAAACGTGGCCAATTTCCTGTCCTTGTCTTCCTCAACTTCCCATCTAGCTATCCAACCAACTGAACAGTGATCTGTAGTCCAGTACCATCAAATTCACACTTGTATGCTCTGATAATCTTCTCTCTTTAGTTGCTTCCAACACTATCCTTTTTCTCTTCTCTAAAACCTTTTAATTTCCTGTCCTGGTTTTTAACTTCATTAATTGTTGTGGTCTTTTGGCAGGAAAATGCAGGAAGAAGGATTGGATGTGCAATCAGCAAGAAATGCAGACCACTTTGGAATGCTTATCCACCATCTTTCGCTACTGCGCAACAAGCGCTGCCTAATGGCCTATGTGTAAGCATTAGCTCATACCGTACACCTTCTCTTTTCAGTTCCATATGACCATCAAGCCTTTCCTTAGTGTTTTTGAATTTTGGTTCACCTAACAAGCATTGGTTTCTGGAACACTGCAGTTATAAACGAGCAGAAATTATACAAAGCCTGAGCTGGAAGGTGGGACGTGTTCTTCCTGAGGACATTCGGCAGAAATTAAGTGATCCTGAGAAACGCTACTTTAAGAGTCACTCTTCAGCTTTACAATCATATATGAGGGAGATGGATGGCCTTGATTTGACCGTTGTATGCATCCTAATCCCCTTGTGCCATGTTTGGTTTCTGCATTTATGTATGATTTATGTATTTGGAAAACCTGAATATTCACACCACCCTGCCCTCCACTGCCTCTAAACAGAAATCATTATCATTATTATGATCACCCCCAATGGCTGAAATTGGGGGGGGGGGGGGGGGGGGGGGG
>ONZA01004315.1:4805-16202 GCA_900322205.1 Kewa caespitosa
ACCATTACTAAACAGTTGCAAGCACAAGCTGAATATCAACTACAAAGTATCACAAATAGCACACATGATGTCATACAGTATTACAAAAAATAAAAATAAAAAAAATAAAAAAAAATATTAAAAAAAAAAAAAAAAAAAATGCCTTAGGTAGTATATCATCAAAGACTGTTTCCTAGCTTAATGCAACTTGCATATGTACAAAGAAGTAGGGCAGCCAATTCTCACAGAATTCCTTCAGATAACTAACTCCTACACTTACCAAATTCCTCCTTAAGCTTATTCATATGTTGTCGTCTAAGATATACAGCTTCATCGTACAGAGAGCGGGTAGCCTGAAAGTCAACAAGTTAGGATCAGCAATAAGTATATAATGATATTACTCTATTTAAGTGAATTCATTACGTACAGGTCCTTCAAGAACTGTCTCAGACTTTTCAAACTCGCCCCAATGTACTCTTAGATACCCAGCAAGCTTTGGAATATCCTCTCGTCGAAAGACATCCCAGAAAGCCGCTGGATGACTGTCAGAAGAGATGACTCCTCTCTCGGTGTTCTCACGTTCAAGGTCAACGGTCTGGCATTCTGGCTCCTCTATCTGCTCATCCAAATTCATGTCAAACTTAGGTCTACTCACATCTGGTCTATCATGCCCCTCAACGGGAAAACCAAGTGGATTTTTATCATTCAAGCCTCTGCATGCATCTCCAGATATCTCTAGCACCTCGGATTCCTCGCAAGCTTTTTGTATCTTTTCAGTATTAGCATGCTGCCCACCTTGAAGTTTCACTTCGCATGAATGTACCAGAAGGTATACCTACATGCAAATTGAAGATCACGGTCACATATAATATGAGAGGTATCTCAAAAACATCCACACCTAGATGCAAATTCAAGATCACGGTCACTTTAATATGAGAGTTATCTCGAAAACATCTCACACTCAAAAGCTAGCATATGGATCACCAACAAGTCACCAAGTTAGATTCATGTATTAGCTTATAGGCATATAGCCCAAGCACGAAACTATCGGTTAAATAATAAAGGAATAGATTTCAGGGAAGTATCTAGAAGTTTAATTAAATTACAACGAGGTACTTGAGGTTTCAATAGTATCATTGAGGTACCCTAACTTTGAAAGTTTAGCGAAATGTGTGTGTTTTATCATCGAAAGTGTGAGATATCAACCAAGATAATAATTAAGCAATTTTATCAGAAGAATGACATAGTTTTTGGCATTTTAGAACATTATCATATAAATAATCAAATAAATACAAAATGAATTTCGCCAATTTTGACATGATTAATTTTTTCCTTTATCGATAAAGTCACTTATCTAATGTAAGGATTCATGATTAACTTTTTGAAGACAAAATGACATCATTTCACTAAAGTTTCAAATATAGGATACCTCAATGATGTTTCTTATACCTCATGTTACTCAACGTAATTTCACAACTACTCAAGGTACATCACCAAAATTTCCCAACAAATAAATACATCTACAACTATCAAGTGACACCAATATCCTTTTATTTTATTTTTTTCTAAAACATTTTTTTTCTTTTTGAAGGGACTTCTAAAACTTTTCAGACAGTAACTTTAGCACGAAAGGTAAATACACGAATATAGGGGTGCTCTTGGATAAGGGTTTTAATAAACAAATAGAGTGTTAAGTGGTCATTTAGTTGACAAGAAAAATACGTAGGAAGTGCAAGTTCCTGGGAAGTTCACAAATTTAAGTTGTTTGGTTGACATAAAATGCTGGAAGTACAACTTCCCACAAAATGGCAGAAGTTGCTTACCTAGGTCCCCCTAGGTAACTAAAACATCATGGAGGAAGTTGAACAATCTTTGTTCAACCAAACACTTTTTAGCAATTCTTATAAATAATTCATGGGAAATACAAGTTCCTATGGACTCCTACTACCTATGGTGAACCAATCGACTTTGTAGAGTGCTAAGTTGGAGCACGGTTGTGTCATCACTAAGATATAGTAGAAGAGCACAAAAGCGAGCCTAAGAAGCACAAAAGTGCGAGCAACTCAAGGCTAAAGGTTCAAAGGCCTCGTTGCTCGCTAAATCTTCTAAAATTAGCATATTGAATGCTTGAAGCCCTAATAGCATATTGGGGTGTTTGATTAAAAAAAAAATCATTTTAGATTAGCAGATCGTGGTGAATATAATATTTCGAATATGCTATTGAAAGTATCTTGCATTTGCAGATTCAATTTGTCATTTTATCTTCAATCTACTACTGTCTCCTAGTTCCCCAATACCAAACATTTATTCTAAAACTCCTATATGAGATGTGCTAGTAAATGTAACATGTTATGTCCACTTCTGCTATGTGCTTCTATGGGCCAAAGCGGATCAATTTCAAGCAATTTGCAATTTTGCATACATGGAATAAGAAGAAACAAAAAGGAGGTGGTACATGAAAATGATAGACCAAATCTAATGCATTGGAAATGTTTTTTTTTTTTTTTCCTGATATCATGGGCATCTAGACTTTGCCTAACTAATCCCATGGGCCCTGAAGTTAACGGCCACGAAAACCTCACGTGGCCCAAGGCGGTTCGAATCATGACCTAAGAGATTTAACAACTAAACCAACCAACCCCTCAGGGTTTTAATGCATTGGAAATGTTGGTACTTCTTATACATGAGACAAAAACACCTAGCCAAAATGCACCAGCAAGTACGTGTGACATATGAAGCTTTTTTTTTTCCTCCAAATACGAGGCTTAAGAAATAGCAGAACTTTAAAACATGATGATTTTCTTATTCTGAGCATGATATGGATTTAAATGATTATAACCACACTAACATATGCTGACCACATAGAAAAAGCTTACTAGACTGACTTAATGTTACAAAAATATAAAAGTCTAATGCTTGTGCACTAGGAGTAAAACCATGGAAGTTTAATAGTTACACAGTTAATTTACTCCTACTTATCCATTTCTATTCATTTACAAATTACAACAGGCAAAAGGATTGCGGAAAATACTGCAGGGCAAAAGTGGAGAACTCCGAATACATTCATGTGAATATGGAAAATACTATTTGGGGGAGCGGAGTCATGAAGTTCCCATAGCTCTAGGCAAATCTAGCTCATAGATATATATGGTTATTTTATTCCTTCCCTTTGCTTTCCCAGATTTGACAATCATAACAGTGAAAAGGTTTTGGAAAATATATCCGTGAAATGTGGATATATAAATAGCCGAGAAATTGTCCGCAAAGCTATATGAGAATGTGTAAAAAATTCTTGGAAAATAATCGTGAAGCTCCCTGCCATAATAGCCCATAGTTCTATGTACAGCAGATTCACAGTTACCTCCAATTTCACACTTAGAGAAAAAGAAATGAGGGGGAAGACTCACCATATCACGCATGTTCAAATGGAGATTGCTCACTGAGTCACCTTTACCTAACTCTTCAGATAGGCCATAAGAGATAAATATCTTAGGACCTACGTCATTTTGTAAAGAATAATGAGGCAGTTTAGCTGCAACGTTCAAAAGCCCCCACTTCGAATGAATGAATTCAAGAAATGGCAGTTTACTGATAAATTCAGGCCTATGGCACAACAAGAACTCTTCAGAAGCACTTGGTGATGGCCAATCTTTTAGCTTCAACAATCGCGGCGAACCACTTTCACGAGTGCCCCCTTCTGTGTACCCTTTCATGAACTGCCCAAGTTCTAGATCAACCTACCATCAGGTGAGGCAAGCACAATCAAAATTTAATGATCCACAAATGGCTAATATAATAATAAAAAGAAAATGATTTGAAAAAAAAAGGGAAGAAAACAAAGAAATCATTGATAAATACAACACACTCATGATGAACCTATCACTGGCACCAACAAAATGAAGAAGTCAAGAAACAAAAAGGAAAAACATTGATACATATTTACACTCTTTATTTAACAGTCAAACTAGTCCTGGTTTCTACTAATGCCGAGGACTGCAAATGTCAAAGTTGACTCCAGTCCACTTAAGATAACAGCATTGTCCTCAAGCGTACCACTTCAGTTTCAAGCATATGACACACAGACAATATTGTGGGCAAAGATATTGGAGTTTCTCTAAACATGACATCAACAAAAGAATCCGGTTACGAACAATGTCACATTCCTTTTAATTATATATATGTGTTACAGGTAAAAGGTAAAATCAGCCCAAGATTCTAAACACAGACGGGTGTCATCATGAAACTTCTGTCTGTAAGTCTGTAATAACACGGCACTCTTGGGAGCTACCCCTCCCTCAGTGGAGCTTTCATCAGCTCCCGTGTAAATCAGAGCTCTCCACACTTTAAACTAAATGCCACGAAAGATTTGCCTAGAAGGGGTATCTTTGGTCCTCAACCACATCTAAATTCTCCTCCAATGCCAAAATAGACTTGAAAATGCAATTTGACTAATTTCAGCTCAGAGATGTTTCCTTCGATTCGACTAACTGTGAATTGGAACTATTTTGAATGAATTTATAGGTTGAACTTTATGCCATCTTAAAAAAAAACATACCTCAGACCAATCCAAACAATCAACAGCTTTCACCATTATACCAGCATCTTTCATCCTTTCATCGATAGTTTCACTAATTTCTCTCCATATAACCATGGGGTCCCAATTTGAGCTTGACAAAACATCACAGACCTGCTTGACAATGACAGGTTCACCCTTCACCCAATGCTTTCTGAAGTAATCAATCCCATCACTTTTGATATCTTCAGCTGATGGACAATACAAGAAATTACCATCAGTGTCCTTACGACATGCACATTCGAGAAACCGGGGGTTCAATGTTCGAGACTCTTCAAAAGTACTGGTGTTGTTAACCTTGCAACCACTAACCATCTCCTCAAGGTTTTTTACCAGCTTGGCAACCCAATTCATCTTGAATATTCGCTGAAGAGTTAAGTAAGAGCAACCACAGCCACCATGTTCCCTAGGAAGACATGGTATGCTGCCATCTTTATTGGCTTTCCAGCCAGGATACTTCATGCTCAAAGAAAGCCTATGCTTTGATGAGCCTCGTAGCTCTTTCACAATGCCTCCAAACTGATCTTCCTCAGAACTACGACCATCAACCACACTATGCTCCACAGCATCCACAGATGCATGACGAAGATCTTGACAACAACTAAGGCAAAGATCATATGAGCAACTTGAACAATGCCGGTGATAATCAACAATGGGAACTCTGCAACAATCACTGATACACAACCTTTTCAGCGAGACGTGAATATCATACTGAAATTACAAGATAAACTAGTTACCAGAAAATATCTACTGGAGCACAAATTCTAGAAAGAAGAACATGAGTTAATAATCATATGCAGCTGATTTCTGAAAACACAACTTTGGTTCCACCATTTCCTATGCAAAATTAGAGGGAGTATCTTAGATGTCGTGGGTACCAGCACATCTGCTCGTCTGCATTCAATCTCATCCTCTCTAGATCTACTTCGACTCCTAAAGCATGCATAAATCATTAGAATATATATACAATATACGTACAAAATGCTGAATGGCTGTCAAAAGAAAAAGAAAAGGATATTACATAATTAGAAAGAATAAATGTTAGACAGCAGCATCTTACCACGAATCTTCTTCTCCAATTCCACTTCAGCACATTGTCGCTGGTGGATCTGCTTAACTATGGGTAACACTGAAGATAACAAGCAATACAGGTATTGCAACCTGTCTAGCACGGGTATCTCTCGTATTCTAGCCTGTACGATGAACAAACGCTATAGTTTATGAGAAATCATGTTTAAACTAATTATACCATACCACTGAGAAAGCAACAAAAGAGAAACATCGTAGATTGCCATTAACTGGCATTTCACCTTTACAAGATTGTCGGCCATTGAGCACACCTTGCAATTGCAAGTGCCACGACACGCAGGGCAGACTCTTTGGATCTCCTCCAAAGGGATGTTTGAATACCTAACGAAACGAAGGCCCAGTCAAGCACTAGCACAACTAAGAAATAGCAACAGTAGATATGATCATATGAAGCATAATTTCTCACCATCTACTGATGCAGCTCCCGCAGTATCCTCTCCTATCACATTTAAGGCACCAAATGACACAGCCTTTGTCACCCTTTCCGCACTGATGGCAAGTCAGTCCATCTGTGTCGTCAGAAGAATCTGTGCCTGCATCAGAGTGGTCCTAAAAGGCAACATTGTACTAAATTAATCTAACAAATCTCTAATAGTAAATGAATGGTCTGGTTCTCAAACATGAATTGCATGATGGAAACAGTAAAATGATCAATGAGACTGAAACTTAAGAGCTAATAGTGACCACTGACCAGCAAGCCAATTACAAATAGATATCAAGCAAATGACTCAAACGATATACATACGACCCCTCCCCCCTCTTGGGGTTATAGGTATTGACAATAATATCTCACCATAGGGTTAACGATAGACTATATCAAGAAGGCTTGATAAATTGCATGTGTGTCTTATCATCTAAGAAGTTGCAAGCATTTAACACATTTAAATACAGGGTCTAACCAATCGGTCTCTTTGTATTTGAGGCATTTGATTTGCTTAATGATTGTGAGTGATATACCTGGCTCGTGGCTGCGTTTCCATCTTCCATGCCCTTTTGAACCATGGTCCCAGAAGAATCTACGCCATAAGAAGGCGATGCCTCCCTATACAAATACGCCCGCTCACTCTCATCAAAGACAGCACCATCCATCTCCATGTCCATATCCATATCCTCATTGCCAACTTGATCCTGTAAAATCCTCTCACTCCCCTGCTTTCCTGTATAATCCTGTCCTTGCACGTCGAAGACTGGCACATCGTCCTGGCTCCTCTCATCGTCTTGATATTCTCCAGGTTTCGTCTTCCCTTTCTTCATACTGGCTCGCAATGCAGAGGTCGCTGCCCTCTTCTTTGCCTGGATGTAGTGCTTTTCGCACACGGTTTTGTCCGGCATCGACATTGCCGTACATCTCCACTGCTTGCCATCCGACCTCTTGCATCGCAAATCGTCGGGAACGCCACTAGCTTGATCGTCGATATTACCCGGTTGGGAAATATCCATCAGTTTCAGACCTACTAACAAGTAACAACTCTTTACTTACAGCAACCAAATCAAAACGGTACGATGAAAGATTACTCCTGACGTATCCGCAAAAAGTCAGCAACCCTATCTCTCAACACATCGCTTGCAACACAAATCATCTGAATGCCAACTGCCTAATCTTCACCATTGCCAGTGTCAGGATCCGCCTCCAAAAGCACAGCAACCTAACCTCAGCAGTTCAACTTCTATTAATTTACCAGGAAAACCAAAAGCCCTAACTACTAAAGCAAATCATCCAGATTTTCACCAGTTTGATCGTCAACCTTACCAGAACATCAATCTTCCATGAATTTCAGTGTCTGGCAACAAGTAACAACTCCAAAATTCACAGAAACCTAACCGCAACACTTCGACTACTACTAATTTAGCTGGAAAACCATAAACACTAACTATACAAGCAAATCATCCGCAACGCAACCAGTTTGATCACTGCGATTACCAAAACTGGAGTTTTCCAAGAGTTTCAGTGCCTAGCAACAAGTAACAACTCCAGAATTCACAGCAACCTCACTGCAACCAGTTCAATAATCGCTAAATTAAGCAGGAAAGCCAAAACCCTAACTCTTAGAGCAAACCATCACCAACTTGATCCTCGCCATTACCGAAACAGGAATTGTACATCAGTTTCAGTGTCTAAGCGACAAGTATCAACTCGCAAAATCACAGAACCCTAACCGAAACCGTAGAATTAATTTAGCAGGGTGAACACAAAACCCTAATTATTGAAGCAATTGATACGCGTTAAATTAGTGAGCGAATCGGAATCTTAACCGGAGAACTGGCGATCGCCGGTGGACAGCGGAGGTGTTCGCCGGGGAAAACTAGTTCCGGTGATCGCCGGTAAGTGTCCGGTCGCCGGAATAGTTCGTTGCCGGTCAACTTGATTGCTCCACGAACCTTTGTCTTGTATCACTGTTTCTGTTGTGTTGAGTATCGACTGACTTATAAGGGGTGGGACTGGGAGTTTGTGTTTCGGTAAAACGTTGCGTTTTTCTTCACTTTTTTTTTTTTTTTTCGTATGCCGGTAAAATAAATTCCTTCAATTTAATTTTAATTTAGGACTTTTTTTCTGAAAATTACCTTTTAATTAGTGTATTTTTTTAAAAAAAAAAATCACCTTTTCAAACTGTTTTTTAGGTTTGGACAAGAAATGAGACTGAAATTAATAATGAGCACGCCATAAACAAAGAATTTAGGGTCTTAGCACGGGATGAAGAAGAAAACATTTCTAATTTTTGGGAATTTCGATAACTTCAATTGAAAGAGGGGAGAGGGAAAAGGCAATTGAAAGAGGGCAGAATAAGGACGTTAGGGAAAGGGAGTAAAGGGGTACAAACAGCCATTAAATAATACGTGAGAGGCACACGATGGTAATTTTGTTTCATCTCATGTCCTCTTTTTAACGACAAACGTTAATTGGTGGCTTTTGGAAAACGAAAATATAGTAAAAGGTGATTCATTAAAAAAAAAACAGTTTGAAAATGTGATTTTTTAAAAGAAGCACTGATTAAAATGTGATTTTCAGTTAAAAATCCTTTAATTTATTTTCATTATGGGTGACTTTTATACTTTAACGGCATAGTTCATTGGCGGTGATTTTAGAGATTGAAATTTCCTTCAAGATTTCTCTATTTTAAAGATACCTCTTAAATATACATGTATGTGGCATATTAAGGGGTTGTTTGGTTAGGGACTTGGGGTAGTTAGCAAAGTGAGAAGGATATGAGTTTAGAGTGTGTTCAGTTCAAGAAAGCTACTTATGTTTTTTGGAAGGGAAAAAAAATCCAAATTGGTATTTTTGTGGAGAACATGTTTAAAAGTTCAAATTTTCTAAAACTTTTTTGAAAACCCACAAATTTCACTTTTCCAAATTAACAAAGAGATTGGAAAAGACCAATTTGAAGTTTTGTGATTTCTCTTCTCCCTTTCCCATATATCCAACCTCACTCAATACTTCTACCACTCACCCAACTTCATCAGTGTCGAGAACATCACGGTCGGTGGTCGATGACCGGTGGCAGAGGTGATGAGTGACTACGACCCACGTTAGCACGTTGTTCGCAGTTCATCGGAGACCATCATGGTGATGGTGGCGTGGACCAATTGAGTTTGTATGAGGGACAATCTTCACCGAAGTTCTCCAACAACCTCCTCTCTAGCTCCTCTTTGATGGCTTCCACCATCATTTTTTCATGAAATTGACTACAAAAATCTCTTATAATGCAAAACCCTCAAATAATTCGACATAATTCGTAACCCTAATTATTTGAAGCGCAATTGCAGGTGTGGAGGTTATGGGTGACTTATACTACTTTTTGATGGTAAGAGTGGTGGTAGAGGCAGAGAAGGTGGTGGTGGGTTGGTGAGGTTGTTGCTGGTGGTGGAGGTGTAAAGAGGAAACAAAGTATAATTGAACGCATTTTCTTATGTCTTAATTTCTTAAAAAATGAGTTTTGTGTTATTTTCATTTTGGGATATAGAAAAATAAAGATGGAGAAGTGAAAAGTCTTTTATGTTAATGATTGTGATGGGGTGGAGGTGGGTGGTGGATGAAGGGTACCCAAAAAAATCATTGACACATATGTCTCACTACCAAATACTGATATCACGTCCAATGTATTGGGTACATACTTAAAATTACATATGCTATACTAATAAAAGAGTACATAACATACAAGCCAACTACAATCCTAATACACTTACATGGATTCAATAGTCTTTATTTGAACATTTAAAGGAGGTACTTACGCCCAAAAAAGAAAGTGTTGGTTATTTTGTTCAAACTACTCACAATGTACCACTATGTGTGTTACAAACTCCCACACTTTTGGAACATGATATAATTGTTTAACCCATGGGCAATCACGTGCCAATAATCCCCCCCTTGCATGGTTGCGATTGCCTTTCATGTCTGCACACGTAACACGTGATCGTATGGGCGTTCTGATATTTGTAACATCATGAACACATCCAATGATCGAAAGTGTCACTAATTATATTTTTTCATGGAAGATTAAAATTTAAACCACAAACCAACAATGTTGCTCCCAATGTGCGTTGTCATCACTCAAGCATATATGAAAAACCTTATAAGAAGCCACCATCCCTATATTACTACAACTCAAGCACGTTTAATTATGAAGTTCTCAAGCAATGAGTTTTAGAAAAATACGGTGCACCCGGTTGGTATGAATAGTACCACCAATTTCTTTTACATATGACCTCATCATATATCTTTGTGACATTTTAACATACCGTGTTGGTGGCAATTGCAAATACCTTATAATATGCATGTAGTTATTTGTATATCTTCATTTGTATTAATCATAGTGTAAACTGTATACCATATCATGTTATTCTTTAAAATTTATACAAATTTAGCCAATTGTCACTCCTACACCTTTTAAACTCCATATTCACATGACGACATGGATGAAATTTGAAGCAAACACAAGATTGAAACAATCATGGTTACATCTTTCCAAGTGCGTCGGTCCCGTACAAGTCACACCAACGATCAAAAAAACCCAAACCCATTTTAATTTTATTAATTTACTTATTTTCGTTACTATTATTACATCACCAAACACCTCACCCCCTCCTTTCTCTCTCATCACTCCTCATTTCCCCTCCCATTTCCTCTCTCTACTTTCTCTCTCTAAAATCCCTCTCTCTCTTTCGATCTGATCGAGCTCGAGCTCGTCATCAATGGCAATGGCGAGGGCAAGCTCTGGCCTCGCTTACCCTGAGCGCTTCTACGCCGCCGCAACGTACGCCGGTTTCGACGGATCTTCATCTTCCGTCACCTCCAAGTTCAAAACCGACGTCGCTTTGCTCCTCTACGCGTTGCATCAACAGGTCTCGTTTCGCCTTCTCTTTCTCTATTAAATGCCGTTATTCGGTTTCGATTCCGTTCGCATTCGTGTTGATCTAGCGGAATTCGGTTCGGTTTTTGTTTAGAGATGTTCGCTCATTGTTAGTGATTGCGTTGGAATTGCGTATGTCGTGATTGATTTGAATTCGGATCTGGTTTAGGTTTTTGATGATTGAAACTGTGTTGATTTCGTGATTTAGTGATTTGTATGATTTGTGAGTGGAGAGATCGAAGGATCCGAGATTTTACATGCATGCTGAGTTTGATTTATGTTGCGTTGTGTATCGAATGCGATATCGTATCGTCATTCAATTCAATGGCGATTGATTGAATAATAGATCACAATTTTGATTACGTATTTGATATTTGATGACAGTTTAGGAATTAGGTAGTTATTGTA
>ONZA01004323.1:14099-24877 GCA_900322205.1 Kewa caespitosa
TATCTGAGTGGCCAACTCCGAAAAATGTCAGTGAAGTTCGAAGTTTCTTGGGTCTTGCGGGTTACTATCGAAGGTTCGTCAAGGACTTTTCGAAAATAGCTCGACCAATCACGAGTCTGATGAGGAAGGAGAATAGATTCAAGTGGACTGAAGAGTGTGACGAAGCCTTCGAAAGAGAAGTTGACTACTGCTCCTGTTTTGACCTTGCCTGACGGAGATGAAGATATTGAAGTTTACACAGATGCATCAAAGAATGGTTTAGGTTGTGTATTGATGCAACGACGAATAGCCTATGCCTCATGACAGCTAAAGCCGCATGAGATGAACTACCCTACACATGATCTAGAGTTAGCTGTCGTAGTCTTTGCCTTGAAGATCTGGAGACACTACCTGTATGGGACAACATTTAAGGTACTTTCGGATCATCAAAGTCTTAAGTACATCTTCACTCAGAAAGAGTTGAATATGAGACAAAGGAGATGGCTTGAATTGATTAAGGATTATGATATACAGATCCAATACCATGAGGGAAAAGTTTAATAACTGTGCAGAAAGCAAATGAAAAGTTTATTGTAGGACGTAGGTTGTAACGGCCCCAATTTCCTGACTTTTATAAAATGGATATTTTTAGAAAATATTCTAGTAAACTGGGGGTGTTACCGCCACATTATTACGAAGTACTAATGCTACAGCGAAGATAAGGGTGAGTGGAGTTCAACTAACGATTAAGTGATAAAAGAAATCTCAACTGATGATAAAATTCCAAAATCATAAATTCATAATACAATACTCAAGAAAAAAGCTGGAGAAATCTGAGATAGTTAACCAACAACAATGAATCATTAAAAATAAGGTGATCTCTCTCGAACCCAACCCTTGCTAACAATCAAACAAGCTAACCTGTGAAAAATAAAACGTAAGAGAGTCAGCAGGGAAAATGCTGAGTAAGAGAGTCTCTATTAATTAAACTCATTTTGCAATTCATTTTGAAAATATATAAAACTAATACTTCTTTAACAATCTATTTAAAGATACATAATTCATGAAAACTTTTTCTCAATCAAACGGAATTGAGTTTTTCAATGTAGTTAGTGAATACAATATTTGATAAGTAACAAAGCATGCGAATAACATTTCAATAAGGTCAAAATCACAATACCTAAAGCAAAAACAATTACAAATGCACAGCGAAAAGACTTTCTTTTCTCAAACTCTTTACTTTCTCAAATTGCTTGTGACATGGAGTAATTGTACTTGAGTAACCCTTTCCGACTAGAGGACTTAACGTGCACGCTCTAAAGGGGACTAAACCATTCCATAGAAATCCTACTAGCTAAGTTAGATATAGAAATCCTACTAGCTTAGTTAGATGATCAATCCAACTCATCCCTATTATTGAAGTCATTTGAATCATTTGTATTGACACGAATGGACAGTACTTGGTACAACATGACCGGACGCACCGCCTCTATAATCTCCAGTCAAAACATTTGAACTAAACCAATACTTTATTTCTCAAAGTGTAACACTTTACAAAAGCTAGATACCTTCTTTTTGATTTGCAAACTTGTATTTGTTGAATCCCATACATCACAAAACATACTTGGTTTATCAAAACTTGCGAAAACCTTATAAACATAAATAGTTCAAATCATGCCCAATCCAAACTTTCAAACAGTTCTCATAAAGCATTTGATGATATTCAATCATATGAATGGACACACAACTACTCTTATCTTTGATCCAAACAAGAGATAAAAACGAGAGCAACTGCAATACTTCTAGTATCCTCCACTACGAACTCTAACATCCACATAATAACGCAAATAACCTAATATCAATACACGTACTACCACAACTACTTCATATATGCATGCAAGTGAATCCTAGATGACACAACAAAACGTTATCGCTTCAAGTCACTTATGTAATGACATGTTGTCTCCATAAGTTCATGAAATTAATCATTAATACAATGATCAAGGCTTCATAACTTCACATGTATATTTCGATATGTAAATGGATTAAATCAATATATCCCAATTTTTAATTTGAAATATAACTCTTGATTACATAAAAGCCTTTGTCAAAGAAATCGATCACTAACAAAATAATTCAAAAGTTATACTATAAAAAATTACTTTATAAAGAAACTCATCTTAAATCTATAGTTTATATTCCACATGAAAAATCTAGTATTGAAGTACGTATGCAGATCTTCTGTCCCACTTTGTGTGCCATGTTATGTGCCATTAAGATCTCAACCGTTGAAATTTTTATATTCATGGTTCAGATCATAGTGGTACATGAAATGGCACACCAAGTGGGACAGAAGATTCGGACTAATATACCCATGGTTAAATTAAATAAGCTTTTACCAAAAAAAATCCAACTATATAGCACTTGTAAGTAACTCTAAAACATGATAATACAAGTGTAATGTAAATCCCAAAATCAGATTTGGAGCACTTAAAAATGACCCAAAACTTTTAATTTCAAACATGTATACAACTCCATAAAATTTCAGATTTAAACCATGTAACAAACTTATAAAACTAAGATTTTATATATCAACATAACCCTTAAAAATTCAGCTTTTAAACACCTCAATAAACTCATAAATTCATATCTAAGCTCATACTAAATAAATTCAGATTTGAAGACCAATGAATTTAGTTGTAAATATCAATTTTTGATGCCACTTAAACTTATACTATATACAATCCAAAATTTCAGATCTAATTTTTAATTGACCAACTCAATAAAACTTGATTTTAAACCATATATACACATACTTTTAAAAGTCATAGTGAATCATGTATAAACATACCAAACTCACTTAGGAGCTAATTGCAAAAAGTGAAAAATCAAAAATTTGAAGTTATAGGTTTGAGAAAAGTCACCCTTGAAGAACACTAGAGTGCAACAACAATGGGGGATGTCGGGATTGCCACGTGACGGCTTGATGGATGGATGACTTGGGCTCGCTGGGTCACGTGTGTTGCAACAAGGGGGCTGAAATCGAGGTGGTTGGGCCTGGTGCGCGGGCTGGTCCACATGATAGAAAATTGACCACAGACATGTATAACGTCCACATGCAGCAATAACATATGTAGAATGCCTTGTACTCCTACTTCAATTCATATGTGAACGAAGCAAGTATTTTACAGAAAGAAGTATTGTAATACAGAAAGACTTGTGCATCTCGCCATCTCCAATATCTATCTCTTGGTGTATATTGGTCCATATCCATATGAGTCCATATACTCCCTCGGGAAAATGTTCATTGACATCTAAGTCTTGAAGATTAGAGTATACTTCATATACGTACTATGCAAAATGCAACGAGTATCGGAAGAGTGTCACCTCTAATACTAATAGTACTCCACATGATAGTTATAAATCAATGAGTAGTTCAGAGCATTGCAAAGGTACATCTACAATCCGAACAAGCGGTTTCGGAGCTACGACAAGCATTTGCTCATTCTTGACGTAGCAGAGCAATGTTTATCAAACCTGGTATAGTCCTAGAAAGTAGAAACTACAAGGCAAGACTAGGATCAATCTCACAACCTTAGGTAAACCTAGAGACATGCCAAAAGATATCATATGTTTAGTGGACCTAGCCAAGCAACATAATAACTTTGTATTAAGTTAACAAAACTCTTTAGCTAGAATGCAACAATTCAAGTTGAGATGCTATTAGGAATTCCCATGCCAGTGATTCCTACACCACTTGAATGGAAAAGCAGCGTATAAGGCAACTTAGCCGGACCGACCCGATTCTTCAACTTCCCATCATTGTTCCTCTCCATAATATTGTCTTCAATTTCAGCCAACTTCTTTCCAAACTGCTTAAAAGCTTCCAAAGGTCGAATATCTGATGTCCACTCGTCGGTATCTCTTTTTCCTAGGTAGACCTCATCGATGGAATGCCTAGATATAAGCTCTATAAGTGAAATGCCCACCAACGTTTGCACTTGGCTCGATATTGTCTTTAAGAAGACGCGATCAGGGTTTGCCTTAAGCTCCTCAAACTCTAGAGTGTCATGTTCGGGCATGAACCTTCGGCTTATGGTGGGCCGATTGGGCACATATCCTGCATAGGGGTACTGCCCGAAGTTGACTGCTGCATGGAGGGCAGAAGCAATCCATATAATTGTAGTGCAAGTTTGGGTTAATTCACTCAAGGAGTTCATTTGTGGCTACCATGGCTTGTGCTTTAGGTCGCCGTGGCCAATTTCGCGAATCTCCCCCCACCAGGACTGGAGCTCGGTATCATTCAAGACCATGTCGTCGGAGTTGTAGTAGTAGGAACAGTAGTCTTTGACCCAAGTCTCGATCGCTGACCAAATCTCCAAGCCATCGACTGCATAGGGGTAGTCCTCGATCACGAGCTTGTACCCGCGTGGGCTATGGGGATCCTCGACCGCCATTCCTCTGCCGAAACAGTAATACAATGTGAAAGTTGATTTGGTTACATCGAAGATCAAATCAAGATCCATCAGCTTATACTTTTGCAGGAGATTTGTAGCAGTTACAGTACATTGAACTATTGAAGTATACAAATGTAGTGTATATTCATTCTATTAGCTGTTGTTGTTGTTGTTATGATCTCATGTAGCCATGTATGGGTAGTCTTAATGTCTTATGTTGAAAGCTGGTTAGTGTCTCTGCCATTGTCCTTTCCTACTAAAACCACTACAATTCACAAGTTTACAATTTGTTTTAATTTATGTGTCCAAAGCCACTATATTTATCTTTACAGAGTTCGTATGACTTTTATGTGATGATTTCTGTGAACCAACTATTGAACTAAGAAACCTTCAAACTGCAATAACAACTCATACATGAACTTTATCTCTTCCTAATATTTAAAACTGCTAAATATAGTCACCTTCTTTATCTCCTAAAATTAAAAAGTTATAATATTTTGAGAAAATTTAATGGTTTTATTAGTTTGCCCTCTGCTACTTAAAGAACACAACTAGTCCGGGCTGGTCACTGGTGCGCGTAGCTAGTAAAGTAGTTGTCCTTTTACTCTCTAGGGTGATATATGATTCGTGAGCATATAAGATACGTAAACCGTCTCATTGTCGTCCAAAGCAACAACAAAAAAAAAAAAAAAAAAAAAAAGCTGTCTCATTCGAGTCTTGCTGGTTTGATATTGCTCGAAAGTACCTTGGTTGTTGCTCTCTATTTCGTAGCGTCATAGTTTGATTCTTATGCTTCTACCCTTATGAAACCGCGCAGTTTTTGCAGATGATGTGATGCTTCATTGTTAAAAGTTTTACTTTGGTCTAAAGAGGCAAATATGTCAATGCAGACGACATTTAATGAAGACTTCACCAACTGAGCTAACTGAAATAATCCATAATTTAGTTCTAAATTATTTATACCTCTTGACAAGGTCCACCGGAAGTGCTTGGTCAGGGAAAACCCAGTCCTTGTAGAGCTGCGATGTCCACTCAACAGCATATCTTCTAGGAAAGACGGCAGCCTCAAACAAACCGTCAGCATTGAGAGCAATCTGCCTTGCTATTGAATTGATATTCATGGTGTCTTTGAATGAGGATGCAACAATTTATAGATTGGGTGAAGCACGCTAAGCTGCCTTTTTGTTGCTATTATGGACGGTTCGATCACTGCATGTGTATGTAACCTGTTAAATTTCAACAACGAAATCAACCAAAAGAATAATCAGACCGGCCTTAGCTTGTAACATAAAATATCGGTATGAGCTTAATAGTTATGGACCTATTTGGATTTTGGTAGTATGGTTTTCAGTTTTCAATTGTACATACCAATGGCTGATAAGTTGATGGTAGCCCGAGTCACTAACAGCAACATAAGCTTTGGCTAGCTGCCAAAGGGAGCCTTCGACCCGTTCGTGATGAGATGGTGTAAATACTTTGCTTACAGCTCCAAGTTGATCTCCTTCTGGATGTGGCAAGCTTAATTCGATTGCTAATGGCTTCAAAGTTCCATCATCATTTAACAAGAGGACTGTCCTTGTGGCGTAGACCTTTGAAGTTGTTGAATTTATCTTCCTCAAGTATGGCATCAATGTGTCATGGTGATCTAAGATGAATAGCCTACTTTTCTGGATCGCCTATTATATTTTCAAAGCCAAAAGGAGTACTATTCAGTATGGTGGCTCAAGATGGACTAGTCCCTAGAGAAGTATTATATGATCAAAACGTGGAGTTGAACTTAGTATGTTACCTCATCAATGGTTAACCCATGTAGGCTTCCTTTTATGCAGTCTTCGGTGATTGAGCTGTTCTGATTCCCAAATACTGCACGATCCAGCTTACTGATGGGAGGGAACTCCTGCATTTGGAAATGCTATCTTGTTAATAGATATAGAAGGTGCATACCTTTGATAGATGGAAGACAGAAGTATATACATGCTCCTGTTACTCGGCAATGTAGCTCTAGTAAGGTTCGATCGGGCTCTAAACATCACTTATGTAATTAAACTAATTGAGCTTCTCACGCGTTAGATACGATGAGAGCAATGGTCATGAGTCAAGTTGATCAAACATTTTCTTATTCGACTAGATCTCGAACATAGCTTGACTAAATGAGTGCCTGGATGAGCAGCATACTACTCAATTCATCACACTTCCCTTTTTTCCTCATTTTGTATGTCATGCAGGGAAGTCAAAAAAAGTTACTAAATGAAAGAATCTGGGAGACATTATCCTTACCTCTAAACGACGAATAGCCATGGGATGTATTCCAGCCAACATCTCCCTAGCAAATTCTTCATCAGTTCTCCAAGCAGACTTATCCTCTGTTAGATTACCAAGTTAATAACATGGAAATATATTGCAAAAAGTTCGTAACATAATTGTAATCTTACTACCCAAAGGTAGTCCTAAAAATTTGTCACCATTCCGATGATCAGTATATGATTCTTAGTACTGATATGAACTTACAATTATAAACCTAGGTTCACTGGCATTTTCACTGTGTAGGCTTCGGGGTTTTCATCCATATATATATATCTATGTCAACTTGTCAAGTGACCATTTTGAATTTTGATCACTACATCTCATGTTTTTAATTTTTACGAAAAATATTCCTGTAAGTACTGTAAAACTCAAGTTCTTAACCATGTGTGCACCTTTGATTATGTCAGGCATGGGAAATTTCAGAACTGCTGCCCCATCACTTCGAAGAAGAGCTTTCAAGAACTCGCAAGGTATGTTCTCCTTAATTTTTTTGAAAAATGAACTTTTTGGAAGCCTAATTTCTCCTCCATAGAGCTCCAACACATCTTGAAAGCTGTCGAACTCCATTGGCCGGTGTCTTGTCGATAGCTGCTGCGAGCAAACCAGCAAAGGTCTGTGACAATGACTTGACTGAATCGGCAAAAAAATCGGACTTCTTGAGGTGCCCGAATTGCTCGTCTCTAGGGACGTAGATGCCCAAGCCCTTCACCAACGGCAGCGTTCTTTCAGCGTTAGAATCTGCACAAGTTGTCAACAAAACGTCCATGCACTTAATATTTGCTACTAAAAGAAAAATAAAAAGAAAAAACATAGGACAGTGTCATGCGATAAGCCGTAATGAAGCATGGAAATTAAATGTAGATGCTAACGCATGAATCATATGTGCCAGTTCTCTTGTCGTAAGACCATATATTCAAGGCTGAATACTAGAAGCGTCAATATGCATGATTATGTATGTGGTCTAGTACTTCATTTTCGTTCTCTAGTCCGAGAAACCATCATGCATGGAAACCATAATGTATCTAACCTTTTCTTGTTGGTGGACGACCCGTTCGTCCCCGACGCGGATAAGGATACTCACTCGACCCTCCATATACAGGGCGGGCATACTGCGAACCCTTATCAGGATTTCCAAGGTCGTTGTAGCATGCGTAGTCATAGACACGATCCCATTCCTTTAGCATTCCTTCTCCATTTCCTCTCAGAATCGCCAACTCTTCTTCTCTATATTTGCGTAGTGCTTCAGGCGTTTGATGAGGAAGATATGTCTGTACGTAAATCGAAATCAAATGTAAGTTTATAATTTTACGTGCAAATTACCAATTTGTTTAACCTTTTTTGATGTTATTTTTCTTACAGACATACATGCTTGTGTAAATTGTAATGATCTATATGCCATGTTCTTTTGAGTTGATCGAACCGGCCAGTCTAATGAACTGAATGACTAGTAATATTGCAAAGTTGTAGAACGAAACAGAACTCAAAATTATAAGTTGAAAGAGCGAGGTCATCATAGATCACAAACGAGTACTCCGTATAGAAGATCGACGAACCTTATTGGTAAAGAATACGCGATCTTTCTTGTAGCGACGAGCCGGATAAACCCAAGATTCACAAACAAAATGGATTTTGCCATGATTGGGTACGTCTTCTAAGGTGACAGTTTTGAGGTAAAATTCACCATGATGTTCATTTCTCACTATCAACGCCCCAGGAAGGTCTACTTCACTGTCCCATTCAAATGTGAGCTTGAATGTTGAGAACTCAACATCCTTCAGACCATCACTTGAACATCTTTTGTGCCATTTTTTCAAGTATGAAGGTCTTCCAATCTTCCCTTTCAAGTTGTTGGCTAAATAATTAAGTGAAATAACAAACAAAAGTTAACTCACATGTTATCACAGTTTTTTATTTGCCAAAAAAAAAAAAACAAAAAAAAAAAAAACAAGACAAAATTGCCTATGGTTTGTGTACTATTACTGTAGTCTATATGATCTGGAAAAACAAGATAATCTTATACTCCGAGTCTCCGACTCACCCCACCATTCTCACGCTTGTTGATAGGAAGTAAGGAAAAAACTGTATATGTAACTTTTGTTTCTCTCTGTATATACAGCTACGAACATACTTTTCCCATATATATACTTGTATTTCTTATATCTTAACACATATTGTTGGATTATGTGGAGTCTAAGCCGGGGTAGAAGAAGCGCGGAAGAAGAACGAGCTACGAGGAGCACTTTCACACACATCCACGCAAGGACCAGGCCACTGCCAGATGCGCCCGACCGGGCGGTCTGGGCAGGCCTGGTCTGGTGCGCGCGTGTGCGTGTTTTTGACGCAGGTTGTTTTTTTTGTTTCCTTATTTCTTCTAGTATATCTTTTAGGCATATTGTATCAGTTAGGATATTCCCTAAGATATTTTAGGTCGATTGTATTTCCTTTTGGTACAATATTTGGGCTTGGAAAAGATTAGGTTTCCTAAGGGGTTAGGACACTAGGGCTTAGGAGGACTCTATAAGTGACCTCTCTTCATTGTAAGTGTATCTTTCACATCTCTTGTTAGTGAATAAGAGTTCCTAGTTCGTCCGTGGTTTTCTCCCTATTCGGGTTTCCACGTAAAAAGCTTGTGTCTTGTCCATTGTTTTCTTCTTGTTCCTTTATTGTTGTGTGTGAGATAATCTCCCGATTCGAGTGTTAACCCCAACACATATACTTAAGCAGAAGTCTTGAGAATTTTGGGAACACAAGTATTGGTACTCCTATATTATGTACTATATATGCTGCGCCACATAAATAGTTGCCACATTGGCCGCACCATAACCCTAAAAACAGAAGCATAATGAACGAGATGCGTATAAAAACATAAGTGGACAAAGTGTGAATCAAGCTAGTGATAATGTGAATCAAACTCGAGGAAGGTAGTCGATCATCAACAATAGCTTTATATCAATTCTTCTATAAACTTAGTCTATACTATGATTCAAGTGGTAGTCACCTTTAAACGATGATCTTTAAATTAGGTAGTCATATTTTTACAGCATGAGAGTCACCTTAGTTTACAGTAAACCAAGTTTGCACAAGACTTGTTGATAACTTTTTACTAATAACAAAAAATGACTAGTAATTTAGGATGACTCGAGATAGTAATATAAACTATAAAGTATGATACAAATATACAATACTAACCAGGATCAGCATTAACAGCACTAACAAGCTGAAAGGAAACCCTCTTCCCAAGTAACTCATATAAACCATCGAGGATTATGTTCTTCTTCTTCTTCTTCTTCTTCAATACGACTCTTCCAGTTATTACATGCATTTGACAACCAGTTTTGTTCTCTTTCAAGGTGTAATGTATTATCAATATCTAGCTTGTTTTCTTGTGATGAAAAGATGAATTGACTTGGTGTAAACCAGTTTTGAAGTAATGAGTCTCTAGAATAATATCCTAATAACAATTATAACATATATAATATTTAGATAATACTTTCCTAATGTCATTACTCCCTAATTAATAATAATAGGCTTTCTATTATTCTATATACTGACAAGCATGGCTGCAACCTGCATGGAATATTGCCAGGTTAGAAAGGCGACTTCGATAGTATTAACTACAAAATCTTGCATGTGCTACATGTCATTTCAGTTATTATAACTCAAGACAATGATAATATATATATAGTGTGCAATATCAGTAATTAATGTCATCAATAATTTGGACAACTATATTCAATGTCAATTAGGAGTATAAGGTTTTGTCGTTCTTATACCACGTAGAGTCCTATCAATTTGATGCCATTTAAATTAAAATCTCAGGAGAGTAAATTAATGTGCAATAGATGTGTTCAATAATGTATCAAGTTGATAATAAAAATAGAATTCTTACTTAACTGGCACTAAAACAACACCTATATATCCACCAAATACGCGGTAGCTTTTGTAGAATCTATACTATATATATAATAAGAGAAAACCCGGAGAGAGAAAATTATCCAACAAAAGCAAATATAATAATGAGGTGGCATAATTTGATTG
>ONZA01004330.1:20835-31964 GCA_900322205.1 Kewa caespitosa
TTTCTTTTTTTTTTTTTTTTTTTTTTTTTTTTTTTTTTTTCTCCTGTTTTTCTGAAACTTCCAATGCACTGGTCCAGCCTGTCTTGGGCCACAAGGCCAAATCCTGATTGGACTATGTATTTTGTCCAGTTACACCCTTTGGGTGTAAATTTATGTGCAACGGTATCACTTTCATTGTCTTCTTATAAAGGGATATCTATACCCTTTTGCTAACATCAAGTGCAAGCCGAATCCAAACTGAACCGACCAAGCCAGTAAACCCGAAGGTAGATGACGACCAACACATGAAATCATTGATCTAAATAAGCCCACCTCAAAGAGAAACATATACTCGAAGACACACCAACCGAATCAAACTCGACCTAAACTGAATTTGAGTCTAACCTAATGCAACCTCATTGACTGAACTGAAAATTACCCAACCCGAAACCAGCCCAATTGACCCGTTTCCAAAGTCTAGACTTGGAAAAATCTTGCACATAAAATCTCTCCTGGCGTGTGGTTTAAAAAGCAGTGTGCAAGTGAGGAGGAAGAAAGAGACAGAGTAGAGAAAGGGGCATCAGGCATGGTCTGGACAAGAGGCACTGCTGCTCCAATATTATCCCCTTTCTCAGAAACAAAAATAAACAATCCTCAGAATAACTGTCATAACTACCTTCCTCTAAATAATTACGCGCCAAATTTCCCCCCTAATAGAATCAATTCATTTTCTCTTTCTTCTTCATCTCCATTCAGACTAAATTGCAGAGCCAGAGAATTCTCTGACAATTCTCTCTCCTCCACATCCACCGCCGCTGCTTATGCAATCCTTGGCGTTGAACCTGATTGCTCAGCTGCTGAGCTCAAAGCCGCTTTTCGAGCCAAAGTATGTTTATCCTTTTGATCATCTACTTTTCAATCTTTGTATGCTTAAAACCCCTAATTGAAGTATTTACTAAATCAGATTGGATATTTTTGGGAGGGACTGTATTAGCTTAACTGAGCTTATTTGTTGAGTTTCAAAAAGAATTAAATTTTTGTTATATATGGGCTTGATATTATGCCGATTTATGTAACTTGATGAGGTTAAAATTGTGGACAGGTGAAGGAATTTCATCCTGATGTGAGGAAGAATAAGGACGATTCTGATATGATGATTCGCCGGGTAATTCAGGCCTATGAGGTATTCTAATTTTATCTGCTTTGATGCAGAACATTTCTTTTGTAAATTTCTGCACTACAGCTTGAGAAACGATCGAGACTTGAGTTCTTTGCTGGAATTATTAGAGGCGATATTGTTGATTTTAATTTTTCACTATATTAGTCTTTGTCAACCATGTATCCAACCAACTTGCACCATTAGGTTATGGTGTTCGGTGTCATCTTACATGCAGTATTTGTTTCCCGTCTTTTGCTTACTTGGTTTGAATATTTACCCGGGAGCTTCACTATACTGCAGATTTTGTCAAGTTGTAGCAGGTCCGAGATAATTGAAAGGTAAAACCATCGGTTATCTTCTCTCTGTAAGTTTAATATAATGGCCTCTAATCCTTGCATTAATATTGTCCGTTGTTGATGCTTCCTTTAGTTTTAACAACGATATCTCAGTTTACGTAATTCGGGTGAATCCTCTGAACCCTCCCAAAACCCTTTCTTGAGTTTCCATAGCCAGCTTTTAAATTGGTCTAGAGAAAGCTGAGAAAGAGGGGAAAAAGAAAGGATTTAGATAGGTTGATCTCGGTGTCTTATGGCATGTTTGAAATTCTTGACTGTTGTAGAGAAAGAGGCCAGACTGAGTTACATTAATTTGACTGGAGAGCCTGCCAGCATAAATTCTGAATCTATACTTGCAAATGATTTCTCATCTATATTTTTTGAGTATGTGCTGATTGCCTGTTTCTTGTTACAGGGAATGCTTAGATCCTTTTGACAATCCTGAATGTGAGGCTCTCGATATTTTCGTTAATGAAGTTCTGTGTGTAGGAAAAGGTAACTCCGGGTGTGACACACTCATATTTGATTGGCAAGTGAAACTGATGAAACTCGAGTTAGTCGATAGAACTGATCTGCTTCTACTGATTTAGAAGACTTTTTGTTCAACTCAAGGCTCCTGAATTTCAGAGCTGATATTTATACTATCGGAAATAAAAGTGAAAACCTTTGGTCAAGACATATTAAGTTGTGGAGCTTTATATCAAGTGAATACTTATCCAATCTTTGTAAATATTGGCAGGCTGTCCATATTCATGTGTAAAACAAGCCCCCCATGCTTTTACTTTTTCTTCAATTGGAACAGCACGTGCAGCTTCTCAAGGTCAGTGGATCAGCTCAGTGTGAGCTTCCTGCTTTCAGACAGAAACTAATTGGTTTTGATAATGCTGCACCATAATACATGAATCCGAAAGGTCACAATTTCATTGTTTGAATTACTGATTCCTTAACTGTTATTTACAAATGCAGTAGATGGTGAAGATTACCAAGTCCAACGAGCCGTGGGTCAATGCCCGAGAAGTTGCATTCACTATGTCACCCCTTCACAGCGAATCATACTAGAGGAGTTGCTCGATAGGTATTCTATAGTCTGTAATGACATGCATATACTTGTGCCTTTTTAATGTTTAGTTACCTACCATTTGCCTGGCAGTGATGCTGCTATACTACTTCGATCCTGCAACCATTTTCATTACTTTCAACTGTTAGGAATTTAGGACAGAAGAAATAATTGTCTAAGAGCCTATCTGGAATGGTTTTCACTTGTCAATTTTCATCGTCCCTTTAAGAGTTAAGCTCAAGTTTCTGGAGACCACAATTTTAGTTTCCCTTGTTCTGGTTTAAGGATAGTTCAATTAAAATGCAGTTTTATTTTGTCGTGCATTAGTAGCATCTGATCGTGTATGTATGTTACAACGGCAGCATTCTGGATACTCCATATGATACTTCAGCCGAAGCAGACTTGCTTTATTCTCTCATTGTCAAAGCCAAGTATGAAAACAACAGATACCAAAGACCAAAGAAGCAGCCCAAGTCATCGACTCAACATGTAGATTGGTTCTGATTTGGTGTAGTCGTATCATTTGCAACCGCTTCTTTCGGCATTTCTAGTCCAAAATTACTGTAGACGCCGAGGAGCAATTTGCAGCAAAAGGGACAGAATTCTGATGTTGAAACGGCTAGTGACACTGTTCGAAGTAGAATACTACATACGTGCGTATGAGTTATTGCCAGACTCCTTTCTTGAAAATATCTGTATCAGATTCCTAAAGCAGGGTTATGATATGCTATGGTCCAAGTTTCTGTAAAATATGTTGTTTTCTGAAGCTTTCGGCTGTTAATTTAGAATGCAAAATAAAAGGGTTACTCCAAGAATCGATCAAATTCTCATACAGCTAAGCTTTCATGTACTGCACAGGTCAGTTTGGTTACAGAAAGGCAATTTTACAGATCATGTTGTGAAATACAAGGATCTGCAGTGTTGTATACATGCCATCATCTTATCCAAAATACGGAAAATTGCCGTGGTATAAGGGAGCCATTAACTGTAGCCTCTATATTATACACAATGTTGAAAAATGAAATTTCGGTCATTTAGATATGACTTTCATAAACCGATTTAATGATGAGAATATGCCTGCTGCCTTGGCAAACAAAGACGGTCCCTCTTCCGACTTTTCTTTAACATCTCCGAAAATGTACTGCAAGAGATAAGAAAAGATACAAAATTATCAAAAGCATAGTTTACTGAATGTAAAAGTTTATCTCTTAAAACATAGTAGTACTAAACTTTGGACTGACCTCTAGTTCTTCGGCATCAGGACGACTTATTAGTTCTTTTGCAAGCAGATACCTGCCCGGCCTATCTTTGTCATCATAAAACACCTTCCATAATCTGCAGACAAGAAAGAAGCAGAGCATAAAAGTAAGCAGAAAACTCCTGCAAAATATCATTCTAATTTTCTAGGAAACTGGTAAAAATTAATATCTCTGGAAATGATAAAATATAGTACTTTGTCCAGACATCCCTACATTTTTGCCTTCCAATGCCACAAAACTTTTAAAACGACAATACAGCTCCCAAGTTTCGATTACATTGAAAATAGACTTCTCAAGACCAATCAGTATCGGGATCACGTGAAGCGAGCCAGTAGAAGGATTTCAAAAGGATACATGACAAATATTCAGCAAAAGCTGTATGTGCTTGAAAAAGAGAAAAAAATAATGAAAGTATAGCAGTCTGTACTTACCCTGGATAGCACCTGAACACAGCACCAGAAGCCAAAGGTCTCATTGAATAAACCACAGAAAATGATCTGAAGCAAGTATGAAACATACTTTAGTACCTAAGTGTGAGTTCGTTGCAAGTTTACTATGCTAGAAATGATATCATTGAGGATAGCTCAAGAGAGAGAAAAGCTGCAGAAAAATAAGAGAGAGGGTTGTCCCAAATCCTTAATTTAAAGAGATGAAAAGAGTGTTACCTCAAGAAGTATCGTTTTAGCCTTCGGACGTTGACCCCTACTCCAACATCTTCACTGATAAGTCGTGGATTCCACATGATAAGAGGCCTTGGCTACAGAATTATGAGAGAAGATCATGAGATGAGAGGAATATTGGCATTATGTCATCTGAAGATAACATACATTGTAATTTACTAATTGTCCTTTTCAGTCCATATAATTCTACAGCGGAAACACAAACAGGAGCAAAAATCTTACTGAAACAAAGATTATATATACTGTAACAGAAACCTTCATGGAGTAGTAGGCACAAATGATATAGGTAGCCACATTGCCATAAGGATGCATTAAAGGCAGAAATACTTTATATCTGCTGAAGTAAACACAAGGAACGGGGCATATAAATTACACTATTTCACATGGAACAGATTAAGTCCAGTAAATACCGGATCATCAGATAAAAGAGAAGCAATCCGCTCCACATTTGCCAACATTTGATAGTCAGGGACCACCATGACGACTATCTCATCTTCAGCTTCTACAGGCTTCCTATCGGTTAAGCTGCACAAGTAGTAAAGAAACAACAGTGAGTTGGACGGACAAATATTTTTCTCTCCGTTGCTTAGTTCATTGCCTTGTGGAAAAAATCAAAGACCATTTCTGTATTTTCAAGTCGCCGACAATACTAAACGAAGTTGCTAGTAGGGAAAAAGTAGGATAGGAAGCAAGGAAAGAGACAACCTTTCGGAAAAAAGAAAAAGGCAAAAAACAGAATGGTAAATAAACACTTGTACAAAATTTTCTGTCATCATAGATTTACCTAGAGAACCCAAAAGAGGCATCCTGCCAGCGGTATTTCAGAAGAGCAGCAGCCCCTGCATCTGGAAATATGGCTTTAACTCGCTGCAACAAGAATACATAATTTGGTCATGTAAGCTAGAGGATCACCATAACGAAGACCTTCATCTGTTAACATCAGTTAACAGTTACACCGGTTACAGATTCTAATTAACCACTACGGTTTGCATCATCAAACCGAATCCCATCTTTTGATGCCAATTTTTTTCTCTCCTGAATCAAGTTTATTTGACGGCAAAGTTACTCTAAAGGCTTGATATGTTCAACTGACCTGACATTCAGTTTCTTCGATAAGAGTATCTATGAATACCCTTGATAGATCCCATAGCTCAGCTTGTGCACCTTCATCATCCAAAAACTGCAACTGAGGGATTAGGAGCTCAACCTGTGAGAAGAAAAGACCTTCGGTAAGCAAGAGAGTGAAGCACAAGATATTTTGTCAGGGTATAACTCAATATTCACGCAAGGCGAAGAAAAAAGGCATCAGATACCCAAATTACACCACTGTTCAGGGTATTAACTTAAGTTAAAAGATACAGTTTTTAGATATAGTAACTCCCCAAACATACACTATCAGTTTATGGTATCCTCATGTTAAGACAGTTTTTGCATTTCATTAACACATTATTTGTCCAATTCCTAGCCTTTCTTTCACAGGTCATATTTTCTGAAAGAGTAACATTTTACACAACAATTTTCTATGTTTGAGCACATACAATGGCTCTTGCTCCTCCAGACTCCACGAACGAAGCAGCGGCTTGACCCGACTGCCGAACAGCACCCTCCAAATCAGAAGGCAAGCAACTGACAAATGATAGGAACCCCATGAGTGCTTGTAGAGATAAACATGCAAAGAGAGATTACATAAATAAGATCTTCAATGCAATTTTTTTCATGGTTTATAGCCTATAGGTAGTGGAACTTACAAATTCATTTCTTTGATAGACTTGTCCCAACATAAGAATTAAAGTGATCAATTGTTTAGTACTAAGCATGAACACCGATTTGAAGGTTTTGTCTTTCAAGTTTCAAGAAAGAAAAAAAGAAATGATGAACAACTTATCCAAAATTCACCAATAAGGATGTATAAAATGCAACTTTGATTGAACCAAAGTCACAGCCAATACTGCAGTCCACATATTACTATCACATGAAAACAAAACCCAACTCCTAACAATTGAAGATTCAGTTAACTTTAGCTCAATACTTGGACAAAGCAAAGAAAATGATGAACAATTACTCCAACTCTAACCAATAAAAATACGCAAAATGCAATCTTGATTGCAGCAAGTCATAACCAACATCATAATTCAACATATTACCATGAAATGAGATTGCCATATAACATATCAAGCATGAAAAAACAAACACAACATAATGATGACTCACTCATCATCTTCTTGTTCCTGGAAAGACCCTTCATTTTCTTCTTCTTCTTCTTGTACTTCTTGTTGTTGCAACTGTAATGAATTGTCCTGCACAGGAACATCATCACCATCAAACTTGCCAAACTTGGCATGAGTTCTTGTCAGAGACAAAGCATGATGAGTTCTGTTGTGGGACCCATGAAGGGTAGATAGAGAAAATGATGAAGGGAAGTGAATGGTTGGTATTGAGTTGGGATTTGATGATGAACAAGAGTAACAACTGAACAAGCTTGGATGTGAAGTGGTAGCCATTGTTTTGGTTGGTTCACATATTTGTTCTTCTTATCGTGTCAGTCCACTCAAGTACCATCAAAGTGTTCATTTGCTTATCCTAAGACTGTCCACTTTGTAAACATAAGTACCATCAACCATATTGTGCTTGCTAAGTACTTCAATCAAAGTTGCATTTACTTTCTTACTTTCTTTCTTTACTTCATAAAAGTTCGGCTTGTTCACCAACACAAAAATCCAAGGATCAATCATACGTTATTAAGACAAAGACATCAAGAGTTAATTGAATGCATATATGATCTATCATATGGTAGAATTTATTTTTAGTAAGTTATTGACACATGAGTCGTAAAGATCTTATCCTTGAACAAAGATGCATAAACATAAAAGAAGTACATGGAAGAATTATGCCTTGATTGTCGTATGAGATTATATTTTTCATCGATTATATTGTTCGTAAAAGTTACTCCTCCGTCCCCAAAAAAAATTAAGGAATCGCCATTTTTCTTGTTCCTATAAAAACTTTAAGGAACATAACCTTATGTCATAATATAACAAGTTTACCTTACTGATTCTTTTTCAACAAGTGAGACCCTCTTCTTTTATAGGGGGTTTAGGAAAACTATTGGACACCTTTTACTTTTATTAAAAGGCGTGTGAAAACCATTCTTTAAATCTATTTTGGGACGGAGGGAGTATATATAACTCTTTCAAGACTCAGTAAATGTTGCATAAATTTTGATCGACAAATTATTAGGATTAATAAATTTTTTTTAGTAGACAACAAATTATACTTCTATAAAAAGCATGTTGAAATAATGTATAAGCACAGAATAATGCGGTGAGAACTTTAATTTCAATATTTTATTGATGTTTGTAAATAATAGTATATGAAAACAATGACATGAATTATGAACATGTGCAACGTAAAAGAATTTAATAGAACTAGTGTGTATATATTGTAATAAAGTAAAAAAAAGAAAATAAAGATGAAGAGAAAAAAAAAATACAAAAAACAATTGTAACTACATATTCTAGTGGGCCAACAATCGGTATGTCCATTAAAGGGAAGCCCAACAACCCTATGGGCTAGAAACGACGCTCCAAGAAAGAGAAAACCAAACTAGACTAAAAAAGAAAAAGAAAAACAAAAAAGAAAAAAAAAAGGAAAGAGAGCCGTTGCAATCAAATCTTCAAATCCAACGGTCCAAATTGATTTCAAATTCAAAACCTTTAAATCCTTTCCCTCTTCCCTCATTTACACCCTTCCTTTCCTTTCCGACCGTTTGAGATTTTTCCCCAAATTCACTTTCTCTCTCTACTATTCACACCTCTTTCTCTCTCTCTTCAAGATCAATTATCAATCACCAATCAATCATCAATCACTGATATTCAGCTGTTCATAAGAAACCCTAATTTGAACCAAATGGATGGTACGTGTTTTTTTCAAATTTTGGAAAATCTTTAGGGTTTCAATTTACTGTGTTGATTGTGCAATTCGATTTTGAGAGTGTTGTTTTGATGTTTATAGTGTCAGATCAAGTTGCTGAGAGAGTTGTGGGAAACGGCGAAACCGATACGTGTTTTGAGTCGGCAAGTTTAACGCCAATTGGAGAAAGAGGTAACTTAATTTTGATCAAGAATCTAGGATTTGATGTTTCTTTTTGATGTTAATAGTAGTTCTTGTTTTGGTTTCATTTTTGAGTTGTTTTACTTTTACACCCTAGAACAATCTTTCATGAAGTTTAAGTTAGGTTTTCTTTTGAAATTACTATGATTTTAGTGGTGTTTAATTGGGGAAAATTGAGGTTTTGAGAAATTCAGATTTGCAATTTTGTAACTATTTATGTAGTCATTTATTAGGGAATTCTTGTTTCATGATTGATTTTGAACTCTAATAGTAATAGTAAAGTATAGAGTCTTGATTGGTTAAACTGATACAATATGCTAAGAGAGAAGCAGAACAATTAAAGAATCTGCTTTTCAATTTCTTTAATTATGTTTTTGTCTTTGGTATCATATAAATGTTTGGAGCATTAGAGCCTTATTTGTGAGGTGATTCATTTTGTGGGATATTGAGAGATAAAAGTGTTGGACTTAAGGGTTCATTAGATGTTCCTGCATTGGTGTGTATCCCTCAGTGGGCGTCGTAGGAGATCTATTAGAGTGGTCACTAAGCTCGAGCCCCTTAGGTTCGCTGGTTTTCTTAGCCGTTAAGTTCAGGGCTCATGGGATTAGTAGGGCAAAGCCCAGACACCCATGTTATAAAAGTAAGGAAAAAAATTCTGATTGCTTATGATGAGCTATGTTACCCGGCTGGAAGTGTCCAACTGAGGTACGCATCCAAGTGTCGGACACAGCAGTTTCTGTTAAAGTTTACATGTTTTTGGCCTCAATGAAGTGTCTAGTGTACATACCATGTTTGAGTCTCGAGTGTCCGACACGGGTACTCGAGGGTTAACATAGATAATGAGTTGGTTTTGAAACCTCTTTATTGAATCTGAAGGCTTATATCTGGAAGATATTATGTCGGATGGATAAATTTTGTAACTGGCATCTCGATAGTAGAGGATTCAGTGGAGTGGGCCTTGTTCGTTGAATACAGGAAGTTAGCTTCTGGTTTCAGGCGATTTATTTTGTTTCTTTCTGCAACGTTTCTGTGCTGATTTGAATCTGTTTTAATTTCAGAACTTGTGGAGGAAAGTGTACATTTAACAGATGCAAGTTTATTTTCGAATGAGTCCCAAGAAACAGCATCTATCAGTGATGTGCCAAAGCTTCCGATATTAGAGAAAATTGACGATCTTAGCGACAAAATTCAAGTAAAACTTTATCTCAAGTATAATTTCATGTGTCCGTGTGCATTTTATTCTTTTCTGATTTGATGATCTGGGTTCCAGACTTTGAGGAAAGAACATTCAGAGCTATCTGATGAAGTGAAGCATATAACTAAGAATCCATTTCCAGGCTCAGAGGTTTTGAATGCTCTTCAGCACCTAAGTATGTTATCCTATTCCCCATTCGTCCCTTTCATAGTGTTTCTTTTCTTCTCTAGTGTTCAAATTTCTATCTAGTTTTATTTGGCCATTTGGGTTTAACACTTTGGTATCAGGTGAGGAGCATGAGCTTTTGAAGAAGAAGCACACGGAAGAGTCAGAACTTCTAAAGAAGAAGTACATTGAAGAGTATGCCGAGAGAAAGAGACTCTACAATGAAGTCATCGAGCTAAAAGGCAACATAAGGGTCTTTTGTAGATGCAGACCATTAAACCAAGACGAGATTGCAAATGGGTCTTCATCTGTTGTTGAGATTGCCCCATCTCAAGAGCAAGAGTTGCATATAGTTTGTGCGGATTCTTCCAAGAAGCAGTTCAAATTTGACCATGTGTTTGGGGCTCATGCCAATCAAGGTAATGTGATATAACTTTAATTGGTCTCATGTGTGTCGAGTGCAAATACTTGTTGTTTCTCTGATTGATATTGTATTTGCAGAGGAGGTTTTTGCACAAACGTCTCCCATCGTCACCTCTGTTCTGGATGGCTACAATGTATGCATATTTGCCTATGGACAGACTGGAACTGGAAAGACCTTCACAATGGAAGGGACATCCGAGAATCGGGGAGTTAACTTTCGTACTTTGGAGGAGTTATTTCGGATAGCTGATCAGAGAAGTGGTACTATGAGATATGAGCTGTTTGTCAGCATGTTGGAGGTTTACAATGAAAGGATAAGGGACCTCCTTGTGGAGAACTCCAATGATCCACCAAAGAAGTGAGTGATTATTCTTGTCAATAGTTGTGAATTGCTTTCATTCATGTCGTATAAGGGTTGCCAAAACGAATACCTGGCCATCAGCTAATAATGGAGATTGGTATATGTGGGTAATACTGGACTTTGACCTAAGATATTAAATTCTTGACTTTGAACAGTCTTCATGCTTTACTCCCCACCCCCCTATATATTCATGCATGATAGGTTATTCTTCCCATGTACTTCTCTTCTCTAGGGCCCAAAAGAGTCCAACGATTGTCCTGTGGTTCTAAGTTTTTGGGCCATGTTGATATATATGTTCTCATTGTCAAAATTAACAGGTACTCTGACATTTGGTCTATCATTTGTTCAGACTTTCTGTCATATCTCTCCATGCATGACTTCTGTCAGATATATTACTGGCTTAGCA
>ONZA01004332.1:26309-40626 GCA_900322205.1 Kewa caespitosa
CATAAGAACAGACACACTGGAATGTGAGATGTCACATTAGCAAAATGAAAAATACCCGGGTAGAGTCGTGGATTGCATTGGGATATGCACCCAGGTCATCTTTAGCTGCCACTATAAGAGAAGGCACCTCATACCCCGTATCTTCCCCATGGCCAGCAACCTCCATTAGCAATTCAGCTGTCTTTTTCCACGATAATTCATCAGAGCTGAGAAAATGTGCATTTCATTAGCATGCTTTCTGAGTGTTAAAAAAATCAACACAATCAACAACACAACACCAGTACGAAATGTAGACAGCTATCACCATACGATATCGACAAAATTACAATAAAATGAGACGCTTTTTGGTTGACATGAAAAACTAAATTCTCAGAGATTGTTTAAAGGGTAGGACTGTTTGGTTGCCATTACGTAGAGCTTGCTCAACCAAACGGTTCTCTGCATTTCCTGGGAAATTGAATTCATTAGAAATACAACAACATGAGATTTGTTAATTCCTGCATTGAACCAAACAACCACTAACAGAGGCAAAATGTGGGACAATTTTTTTATTTTTTTTTTTGGGGGTGGGGGGGCCGTGACCCCTTGCATGGAAGAGTGCAGCTTTTACCACTAGGTCAGTGACTTAAAGCCTTTCCTATACAATGGCTAGTGTTAATAGTAAATTGACAGGGCAGGGGCGGGGGGTGTTGGAGCACCCTCCGACCCAAACACCAACGACTAAGGTGACCACAGATTCATGAAAGCTCTCGGTAAACATTTTATATTCGGTAAGTTATAAGGATAATATAAACTCACCTGTCATACACAAAAATTGCTACGTCACAAGCAGCTAGAGATTCTTTGTCAGAAAGTAGTTTCTTAACTTTCTCTTCAGGTATCTCACGCAAAACTAGAAACTTCTTGTTTCCCTGCCAGGAAAAAAGAGGGGTAAAAAAAGATGGGGAAAACGATATTTAACTTAAGGAAAAGCAAATTGCTTTTCTCACTCTTTTTGTTTTTAGTTCTCTTTCTTATTTTGGCTTAGTACGGAAGCTTCATTCTTGAATACGGAATGTCATGCACATTGCAAAATTCAGTTGACTAGAAAATCGAACATGAGGTAGTCACTATAAAATGAAATTGTGATAGTGCTTGTGTCCAATTTTGAGGACCATGAGATAGTTATCCTTTAAATGTGAATCTTCCTCTCTGTAACAACGGTCACAGGAACTAGGAGTGTGAAGGTGAAGGTGAAGGTGAAGGTGAAGGTGAAGGTGTACGCACCCACCTTCAGAGTAAGTGGTACCATCAATATTTCTCAATTTACAGTTGAATGATTCACATGAAACACACAAGCTCAAGAACTATACCACCAGTGATAACCACAATCTAAGAAGACTGTTGATTCTAACTTCAAGGGCTGAAGCATCTTAGGCAACTCTGACACTTCACACTTGTATTATCCAGAATATGATCGTCGACATACGTTACAGTGTGAGAACAAGTGTTAAGCCAAACGAGCTAACTCTATACTACATAAAAGCCCTTTATAGTTTACATTATCCTTGCAAGTAAAACGCAAACTTCTACGAATCCGATACATGACAAGCTACCACTTACCGAAGGCCCATCAACAACATTGACAGCATATCGTTCTTTGGTGTCTCCATTGTAACTATCAGAGAAAGGTCTGCATGCAGAAAGTGAGAAATAAGAGACAACCTTAGTGTTTTTTCATTAGAACATCCACCTAAAATGTCAACAAGTGTAGGTTATAAGCGGACCTTCCAAGAAAAGCATCTAAGAGTGCTGATTTACCAGCCTTCTTTGGACCAAAGACAAAACACTGGTAAACATTTCTCTCTGATATTCGCTTCTTGCGATCTGTACGCCTCCTCCTACTTACACGAATGGCTGAACTAGCATCTCCGCCATACATAATGTACTTCAGATACTCCACACTTTTATATGGCTCAAGAAGTGTCATGAGTGCCCACTGCTCATCATTAATCACAAGGGCTATTAGATGTCTTAAAAAAAAAAACACCAAAGTAGTAAACCAAGCGTAGTAAGGTTTTCCACTGAGAAGAGATCTTAGAATGTCCAAGGTCACATAATGACAGGATCATGACGATAAAGAGGGGAGCAGAAGAAAAAGGTAGAGAGAGGCACAGATTGGAAAGTTGCAAGCAAAACAACTGAAAACAAACCAATAATTCATGAAGAATAAGGTCCTTCTTAATGAGGGCACACTATCAGAAACGCCGGAACAAAAATGTGTTCATCCAGGGCCCTCAAACAGCAAAAAGAAAAGAAATAGACTTCAAGTATGAATTGGCATGATAATCGAATAAGGTTTGATTCACTTTAAAAGGACAAACCAGCAAAAAACAACCATGGTTAAGATCCTTTTTGTCCATGATGGATACAATGACATTTGGTGAAGGGAGTGCGGGAGCACTTGAGTAGATATACCTCTGAGAGGAATCCCTCCAGGCTTAAGCCTCCCAATGCAGTTGTTGCTGCGGAATCTCTGTATGGGCCTTCACTCCAAGGACTGCATGACCAGTACGACAAATCAGGTGACCACCCACCTACAGAGGATATGGCAAAGTTGGAGGCGACCAAATAAGATACAAGGAAGCATACCAGTCTGGTGCTGTAGAAAATAGATCATCCACATCTGCAGGCCTTATGGCACCGTCCTACCAAATAAATAATGAGTGTTCAATAGACTACATAAAAAGAGCCAAAAGTTATGCACACAGTCAAATATAATGGACTAAGGTCTTCCTCTCCCACATCAAATAGAAGCTCTAATTTCTAGCTTGTGTTTCTTGCCTCTTTTGAAAGCATTTTTGAGCTTCCAAGTAACCCATATTGGAGAGGATATAGGGAGAAATTGGTCAATGGGAAAGAAATGGGAGCCAGAAACTCCAGCTACAAGAAACTAGACCAAACAAGTCCCACGTTGCAAACCAGTTTCGAAAAAATATGATCCTTGTCAACCTCTTGAAAGTAAAAATAAATTATAGACATGAGAAACACTAGTGAAGAGGAAGATTATGCCGTGTTTGATATTCCCAGACATTGCCAGCAGCATGATCTATACTGAGCAAAAAAGTTATCTGTTCCAGTAGCCAAAGCAAACAACAGAATATAAAAAAAATACATCTCCAACTAATTATGAGATTCAGATATCTCAAGTGTCACATACAGAAACAGAGCTATGGAAGAAACAATTGAAGGAAGAGAAGTAACTATAATTTTCCCGATTCCAAGGTCTTCACGAGGCCGAAATGCACGCATCCTTACCTCGATAAAAGGCATTCTGTTCCATGAAAAAACACCCACAACCGAAACCAAGTTTTGAAAGATAAGGTCGTAATTGGAAAATACTATCATAACAACGATATATAGGTACAAATAATATGTGCAAATGCACCAGTAGCAGTAATAATACTACCTCTGTCCGATATTGTTTGCGCATTGCCAGTGTAATTTAAATGCGTAACAGTAATTTGGGGCGGAGGAAGTAATTAGCTAGTTGAAAGGATAATAACAACGATAGTGAAAAGCATAAGAAAGCTACATAGGGGAAAGAAACTAAGAAAATAAGATATTGAGGTCAAAATACTTGGCAGACTATGGTGTGTCAGAGATCATTTATTTAGGAGACGAAGAAAAAGGAGGTCACTGTCAAAGTGTTTTAGGTTCTTACAGTTACCAAAATAAATCAAAGAAATAAATGGACTTACATTGTCATTGTCGTACACACTAAAGCATCCCTTCAAGAACTCCATTGCATCGTTCGTCAGCTCAGCACTCTGCATGTGCATATACAATTAGCATTTTGCAGTGATGCTACAAATAAGATAACTGGTAGAATTCATCAAGAGACAAGAAATCAATCATCGCATCCATATGACCGAAGCTGGAAAAAAGGAGATGCACAATAGCACATTAATATGGCCGGTAAAAATTGCCCATGAAGAGTAGCTAGAACCACTGAACCATATCCTTATAAACCGAAACTATCTCATATATTCTTATATTTTTGGGCATGAGGGTTGTATGATGAACAAGTGGCATGATTTGATTGGTCAAGATCTTAATTAATCTTTTACGTTTTTTTCTTCATGGCTTTATTTCTCAAGTAATAGCAATTAAGGCCCGTGACCCATGTCATTACATTAAGATCTTAATTAATCTTTTACGTTTTTTTCTTCCTGGCTTTATTTCTCAAGTAATAGCAATTAAGGCATGTGGCCCATGTCATTACATTAACTATGCTCATAGCTTGAACGCCGAATGAGCTGCTTCCCCCACTTGCTCATTCACAAAAGAGGGAGGGAGGGACATATGGAGACACATACGAAGGGGTACACACACAGGATGTGATTCCGATGGGTTTGGTGGAATCATATTGAGTAAATTTGTGCCTCCTCATATGTTAGTTATCCTAACTCCAATCTTAATGTACAATTAAGGTCAATTCATCATATATCCCGAGCGTGGGCGAATAGCTTTAGCATTCGTCATTATAGTTGCCGCTAAAGCATCCATATTGTAGTGGACGAGAAAGGTCACTGACGACTACTCACCGAGTTCTCAAACGTTAATGGATCGAGGCTGAACCTAGAATTATTGGTAAGTTAAACTGTGTTTAGCTTTAGTAATTTGCATAGTAATTTATTCCATAAGAAAGGGCTTTGTTGGCATTTTATCACTTGATATTTTTTGTAAAATTTTTGATATTTGAAGAAATTAAAGCCTACATTGATAGTAACTTTGAAATCGTAGGATGTGGTAATTGTTGTTGGGTATGGTTACTACCGAGCCTTATAGGTTAGTACATTCTTATACTATTTTTTTTTTCTTTTTCTTTTGTGTGCATAAAAATGTACATAAGTTTGCTACTTTGTACGTTCTACACCAATAAATGCTAAATCATACTTCTAGATGATCATTACCAGTTTTGTTGCTTCTAGAAGCATGTGTAACCGGCTAACGTCTTGATGTGGTGTTAGTGATTGAATCGAGCTATGAAATGTCAAGTATGAAACTTTTTTATACTTTTTTTTTTTATCTTAGTTAACACTTCCTCCGTTCCAATTTAATGGTCTAGTTTGATTTTTAAAGTCAAAACTTCTCAAAATTTTGACCATCAATTTATAAAAAAGTACAAATATTTACAAGATACAAATGCTACGATTAGATTCATTTCAAATAGCATTTTCATAATATCAAACTTTTATAAATTTTGTATTTATATATTTTATGTTTTTAACGGTCAAAGTGTCGTCTTGAAGACCGCTGCAAAGTCAAACGGGACAATTGAGACGGAGGGAGCATAACTTACTTTGCGTTCTCATGTTTACATATTTTAATAGCTCTATTTGAAAGGAATTTTACAACAAGCATTAACCAACAAACGGTGATCTTGTCAACTTGGGTTTCTCCATGTGTAGGATACTTTTAGATCAAGTCTGAACAATTAGGATATTCAATGCTATGGAGTTGTAGATGGTGCTTGGAAACAAATTGTACTTTTCAAGGGACCATCATGTATTCATGTGTCTAATTTATAGAAAGTGTAGATTATTGGGCTTTAACATTGTTTCAATTTGTAGGGTGAATTGATGCATAGATGAGACATGTTATTTGCTATGTGGTGGGTGTTGAATATGAGGATTTGATGTCAGAAAAAGTACTAAGAAGAATGTCATGTAAAGAAGAATGTCATGATTCATTACATAATTTCAAAAATACTACAAGTTAAGTGAGATTTTAGGTGGTGTCACATGAATTAGCGAGGTGTTTCAATGTTTGGTAATGATATTATATGGTGTTGGTAAGTTACTATATTTTGTGTATGATGGCTAAAGTGCAATTCAAATTCATTCCAGGCTCTAAAGTGGGATAGCAATAAGGAGAGTTGTGCATGGACGTTGAGGCTTCTATTGGGTAAGATGCGGGATCTTGACATGTCACATAGCAATTTTAGCATAGTCAAAGAGGAGCAAGCAAGGTTGCCAATGACAAAAAAAAAATTAAAAGGCAAGTGCAAGAAGGAAAGAGATATTGGAGTTTTTGAAGATGTGATTGCTATACTATTTTTGCTCCTCTTTTTTCCTCTTATTTGTAATTTTCGTAGATATGTAATTAAAAAAAATAAAAAAATAAAAAAAAAAAGGTTTCTTTTATTTCACGTGGTTTGCAAGTCATCATTGCCTCAACCTCACTTGAGTTGACTAATTGTGTTCCAGAGAGGGTGAACAAATGCATTCTTTGTTGTGCAAAGCTCATAGTGTCTCGCATTTATGGTTATGATGGTGTCAAAGTTCTGGTCCTGTTTGGAATGTCATTTTGAATTTGGTGAGTTTTGCTTCAATAGTTCCAAATCTAACTAAATGGTTTATTGAGTTAGAGGTGTTATTTTATTTTGTCTATTGAGTTAGAGGTGTTATTTTATTTTTACTTGGTGTGGGGGTTGGTGTGATTCGTAAGCTATCCCGCGTTAATGAACTGATATTGAAGAAGGAGGAGAAATACTTGAGCAAATGTGTCTTTTGGTTACAATTTAATCCTTTTACCATTGTGTATGCTCCATATATCAACTACTACACAAGTTTGAATTTTGTAATGTTTTGGATCATGGTTTGTGTCTATAATCCCAAAGGTATAGTATCGTTTACAATTAGTGTAGGTATGCACGGGTTTACGACTAGTCATATATGAAGTTCCACGAGTTCCACAAATTTGGAAGATTTTTTACAAACATGAAAGGCGGACAGGTAACCACTTTGGTCATTTGACTTTTGCTACAAACTCTTGTTCCTGCTTTTAAGTTAGATCTTCCCAAAGCTCAGAAACAATCTCAAACTTTCTATGAAGCGTACAGACATCCCAGCAATGGAGCTTTATGTCCTGAAATGTAAGGCTTATAGTTTAAAATATGGTCCCAAACTCCCAAGCACTCGCTGTCAACACAATTACATGACTTCAGAAAGGCGCCAAGCCGCCAATATCCCACACTATGCTAACTCAACCAATATACGCACTAATAGCTCTAAGTAACTGCGCTCTTGCTGACATCATATCACATGTGCCAAACCTATATGATTTGTGATTAGAATGAGTGTAAAACTAGAACATCCTAAGATGAAACAATACCATATATATACTTCTCCGCGCATAGCATAGACCAGAGAAGAAATCTGACCTGATCGGGTGCTCGCTTGGACAATGGTGGAATAATATCTTCACCAAGTCTGATATTGTTGTCATACCCAAATTTTCTCAGGACAGTCCATGTTGTCTCCAGCCGGCCTTTTTCTATAAAAAGTGCATGAAGGAACAGAAATCCTCTCAAAGTAAGACCACGATCATTGACTCCTTCAGGCAATCTTTCTTGCACAACCCTCTTAACACCTACAATTTCAGAACCTTGGAGAGGAGCATTGAAACATTTGACCTGTTTAGAGATATGTGAAGGAGGAATCATTGTCAAGCATACAATAATTACAATAAATCAACTCACAGCTCTAAGGTGTGGAGTGGATCATACTGGATAGAAGATTCAATTACAATAGGAGTAAACAAGTGCACAAAACCTGGAAATCATTCAACTCTGCGTCACTAAGAGCACCATCCTTGTCAT
This sequence comes from Kewa caespitosa, assembly GCA_900322205.1. NCBI lineage: Eukaryota > Viridiplantae > Streptophyta > Magnoliopsida > Caryophyllales > Kewaceae > Kewa > Kewa caespitosa. The sequence continues at coordinate 33,955 of ONZA01004332.1, forward strand.
GGTCACACAGAATAAATATTTGTTTCAAAGCCTTGACACATTGAGGCCTCAATGTTTGCGTCTCCTGATCAAATAACGGTGCTGTAGGGTGAAGTACGGCTTTCTGAGCATAATAAAAGACCTCAGGGATCTGCAAAATTTTGATGAACAGAAAGCTCCTATCATTAATTTAGACAGATGACAAAAAAAATTCATCAGCACATTAACTAATGAAACTCCTCCACCTAGCTACAGAAGGGGCACCCAAATGGTTCATAACATTGCCAGTAGGAAGAACCTCGTCAAGCACAGAGAACAATGATATTGACACACTGACACACCGACACATTGACACATTAACACCCAAACTCCTACTAGCAACTGAAGCCTTGACACACTGACACACAACATCTTTGTTTTCATCATGAACAACCACACAAAGTGGAAACTAAATTATGCAGAAACATCAAGTTCCAGTGCAGCAGATACCATAACATGAATAGTCAAACAAAAGCTACAATATGCATCAGAAAAGTTTCAACTATCCATCCTCACATAAAGAAATTCAAGTGAAATGGAATGCCTCATAAAAATACTTTTTTCTGGAAAGTATGGCATGGATAGGCATCTCAATAAGAGGAAACACCACTTCTATTGTTGGCTTCAGACCCGGTTCCACTTTTTTGCAGGCATCACTAGAACGAGATTGGTGTGTCGCTTGCAAGTATACTGATTATTTTTCAGCTACTTCCAATGACTTTAATTGAATGATCTTAGTGAGAGATGGAGATTTACCTGTATGTATCTGTATGCTGAGCATTCTATGCAAGTTTCAATTTCCCGAAACTGATGCATGATTGGTGACATGACCTGCTCCAGACTGACTGGGTGCTGCTCATCCCTCAAATCCAACTTACAACCCACAACCACAACTGGGACTTTCACCTGCTCACACACATTCAAGAATTATACAAACATCCAATGTAAAAGCTGCTTCATAAATATTTTATTTTTAGTTTAAGTTTTTATTTATTTATTTTCTTGGTTGGGGGGGGGGGGATCACAGGAATAACCAAATGCTACACCCAAAGGATCTAGAGCAATAGCCAGTTTGTCATTAAACGAAAACAAGGATAACTTTCCATTAAGCCATACCCAAAGGACTGTTGGTTCTCCAAAAATGGTGACGGTCTCATTCTCATGCAACAAGTCCTTACAAGTACCCCGCCTTACCCAACTCAAATCTCTGTTATGAACAACAGTTTTCTATACATACAAAGATAACTCATTTACCATTACGTAGGTCAAAATAAACATTCAAGCAGAGCTAGCAATCTTTGCACTTGACACACAAAGCAAGCAGATAAGGTCCAAGGGTATCTGAAATCAACCTCCAAACGACGCAGTTCTGGGAGCCAATATGTACTCAATCGATCAAGAGTCTCGGGTTGGTCACACGCATAAGTAAGCACGACAGCATCAGCACGCTTCAGCTCCTCTCCGACTTTGTTCCTGTGCTCCACACTGAACCCCCATGCAAATAAATTCACATCAGCAAGTCAAAAAATTAATCATAACATACAGCAGATGTACACTATATTGCAAACCTATTGGATGAAGAAAGGTCAAATGACGAAAGCTTACTAGCATGAAACTACAAAATCTTCTAATTTTCACTTGTTTGCTAATGAATGTGAAAAAGTAAATGAAAGTCATTTCCATAGTTTAAATTCTTTGATTTGCCAAGATTATGATATGTGCAAGCTGCAAGGCGACTACTTGTTTCCTTTATTTTATTTTGACTAGCTTTCACGCACTCGTTATGCGAGTACCCTTACTTTACTCGATCGATTCCAGACTATCATCAAACCTTAGCTTACCCACCTTCTAAATTTCCCACTTTAACTAAAAGAAATCAAAAGTCTCATTTTCCTATCCAGCAAAAGCAATTTGTATTAGGATTTAGGAGTAAAAAAGTGCCCCACTTGAACTGTAAATTGATTGCATTTTCTGTGACCTCACTCCATATTTATATAAATGTAAATTTAAGCCACTATAGTAAAACTGACATGTAACACCCATGAGCTTGTTTGTTTTTTAATCTTTTGGTCTAAGTTGGGGGGTATTTTCGACAAACTAAAAGTTTTCAACGAAAAGGCCTTCTCCCTCATTTTTTTTTTTTTTAATCATGAGGGTGGGTATTTTTGGCATAACAAGAAATGGACACCAAAACCCTATTTGACCTTTTGGCTTAATATATAACATAGATATATAACATAGATAGTTTAACATCAGTTTTGAATCGAAAATCATGGCAAACTAAATTAATTAGCACAAAAGCAATATCTCCACAAATTTATGCACTTCTACTTTACCACGGTTTGGCCTTCTCGGCCAAATGCATCAATGTCGGAAATCCATACGTTTCTTCATTTGATTCCCCTTCTTCATTAATCCAAAGTATCACCAACCACAATGTAATTGAAACAGACACCTTTGACAACTCACCTATGGCAAATCAAGAGCTTATTTCCACTAGTAATTATGTTTTTCTACCATATTTCATCAATCCAACGTAGCGCTAATCTATCAAAAATGCAACTGGAACAGCCGCATTCAAGTTCCACTTCAACTCTTCTAAACTAAGAACTGAACTTTCAAAACAAACTAAAAGAAAATTAAAATGATAACAACTTGATAAAGCGTTGGTTACAGCAAGTTGTCCTCAACATAACTATAATTCTCCACAAACACAGTTTTCCGTTTCCACAACCATACACATCATCATCAACATCAAGAAATCTGCACAATCTTTTCACTTTCACTCAGCTCTTTACATCAAATGCAAAGCTATCCTAATCACATCTAATATATTCTTATATTTTTGAGCATGAGGGTTGTATGATGGACAAGTGTCATCTTATGGTTAAAATATTTTTTCTTTTATCTTTTTTCTTTTCCTTGAGTTATGACTTACATTGAATATGAAGTACTTATGAACATTAAAGCTAGCAACAGTTTCATGACTTGAACCGTAGATTAAGAGAACCCAAGGGCCAGTCCAATTACCACATTAGTGGATTTATTTCAAACATCATTTTGCTAACTTCCATACTCATACAGATATTGCATCTACAAGAAAGGAAGGAATGAGAGGGAAAAATTGAGGAAATAGTGATAAGTTGGAATAGGAAGAAGACGTCCGCGCATCGGCAATAAACATGTATTATCATTTTCTGTTTGACTAATGGTTTGTGATTTGTCCTTTTTGTTTCTGATTATGTGAACTAACTGAATATGAAATTTGGTGTTTTCGGTCAAATAGAAGTATAGAAGGTGGATTTATGTTAGTAATTCATGGGTTGATGATGGGTAACGGTAGACGTGTAGAGCATATATGAATATATTCGCTCGCCTTGCTCTATTAATTGTGTCCATGAAGGATAGAGAGAAGCATTCGAGAAAAAGGTTAGCCTACCATGTGTTGCAGCGACAAGTACACGACTCGGTTGCATATCTGCACCATACTAAACTAATGAGGTATTTTTATAAAAAAAAAAATTCTAATATAGATGACTTGGATTATAATGTTTTTCAAACACTATAATTTAGTTCATATTAAAAGTTGTCTAATATTTCTATATGATATGGCTTGAAATCAAATTGGGTTTGCTAGATTGTTTTAGCCATACTATATCCTCAAGTTGCATATCAAGTTCCGGATTCATCAACCTTCATAATCATTTGTGTTATAAAATTGAAAATCTTCAAATGACCTATAAACTTTAACGCGGTTTTGAGATCTTCGGTTTTTGTCTATTGTTAGTTCAACATAGTAAATGTTCGGATTTGCTTTAGAAAATTTATATTGAGAGTTTGGTCATGGGGAACCACGTCTTTTGAATGAAAACAAATAAATTCATCCCAAACAATATAAAAAATGAGTTGGTGATTAGATGAGAGAAAGCCACTATGATGGTGTTACTTGATTCTATGATGGTGTTACTTGATTCTAAGTTTCTAACTCAACTGTAATTGCATTATAATATTCTTCAACGTTTTTTTGTTTCTATGTAACAATTCTCTAATATGCTATCGCATTGGCGGTTATATTTCATTGTGATCGAATGACAGATTTGGTAATTTTAATGCATTAGTTTGCCTTCAAAGAGCAAAAGAATTGTGGAGGACCCAAATAGTGATAATCTTAATCTTATGTTTTTCTAATATTCTAACTTTTCTAAAGGTGTTGATATGCTACTTCTATTGCACTCTAATAAAGCAGAAAGTGTTGCTTTAGGGTTTATGTGGCTTTTGCACTTAAATGAGTTCCAAGCATATGTTGTTGGCGTCTCAATGTTGTTGCAAGATCATGAAAGATGTTTATATAGAATTGTGTGTGGTATTTCTTTTGTATTGGATGCAGAACCAACAATAGTCCAAGGCATACAAGCAATTTTGTAGAATATCTTAAAATTGGATTGTAGATTGATGTGGCTCTTTACTATTGTCCATCAAACAAAAGTGGTATCATGTTAAGTGTTACAGATGTAAAACCTCATTTAGACATGATGAAGAGGATGTGAGTTTTTCCTGAGAATGGATTAGATCATGCAGTGATGTTGTACCGAGAAGCTTAATTGCCTATATATCCTGACATTGTAAATACTTTGAAGCTGACAAATAATTTCTCCATGACAAAGTTTTGGATCTGATTTCCGAATTCTTTGTGTCTCTTTGGTCATGTTTTCTACTTTGCATTTTACATGTTTTTACTTCTTCATGTAGCAATAATGTTATTATGAATAAATAAAGATAAGTACAAGCTTCAATTTAATATTGTTCATATAGTACCTAAGAATAGAGACTCTTATCAAAATGTGAAAGCAATAAGCTTCGCTCGTGCATAGCACGGTGTTGCAACTAGTTTCAACTAAAACAAAACGCATTTAACTACCATTCAAGAGTTCAAAACAACGAAACTGATCTTTTTCTTTTTCAATTAACTACGAATACGAAAATTTGAACAATAACAACTTGATAAAGCGTCGGTTACAGTAAACTGTCCTCAACATAACTACAGTTCTCCACAAACACAGTTTTGCGTTTCCACAACCATACACATCATCATCATCAGTTCATCACTATCAAGAAATCCGCACTTTCTTTACACTTTCATTCAGCTCTCTACATCAAATCAAAAGCTGTCCTAATCACATTTCAACTAAAGCAAAATGCATTTTACTACTACTCAAGTGTTCAAAACGACGAAACTAAACTCTTTAGAAGGATAACAACACAATAAAGCGTTCGATTACACCAAATTGTCCTTAACATAACTATAATTCTCCACAAAAACAGTTTATCGCTTCTACAACCATACACATCATCATCAATATCAAGAAATCCACACTATCTTTTCACTTTCATTCAGCTCTCTACATCAAATCCAAAGCTGTCCTAATCACATTTCAACTAAAACAAAACGCATTTAACTACCATTCAAGTGTTCCAAACAACGGAACTGATCTTTTTTTTCAATTAACTACGAATACAAAAAATTAGAAGGACAACAACACGATAAAGATAACACTAACCTGTCCTTAACATAACTATAACTCTCCACAAACACAGTTTTGCGTTTCCACAACCATACACACCATCATCATCAATATCAAGAAATCCGCACTTTCTTTTCACTTTCATTCAGCTCTCTACATCAAATCCAAAGCTGTTTCTAATCACATTTCCACTAAAACAAAACGCATTTAACTACTATTCAAGTGTTCAAGCGACGAAACTAATCTCTTTAGAAGGATAACGACATGAAAAAGAGTTCGATTACACTAAACTGTCCTTAACATAACTATAATTCTCCACAAACACAGTTTTCCGTCTCCACAACCACAGATATCATCATCAAGAAATCCGTACGCATTATTCACTTTCATTCAGCTCTCTAACGACTAATCAAGCACTCGAAACAACGAAACTGATCTTCTTTTTCTCGACAACTAGGAATACGAAAATCAGAAAAAGGAGAGAACCTCGATGAAGTGTCGATGATAGTGATTTGGACACGGTCAGGGAACAAGTCCTCGGGAAGGCGAGAAGGAGGCATAACCGGAGCGACGTTCGGCGGAAAATTCTCCGACACGGCGGTGACGATCAAGCTCGACTTTCCCGTACCTTTATCGCCGGCAACAACGATTCTGATCCCATCTTTGATCGATTCTTTCGCCATTATTCAATCAATCACTGCAAAAACACGAACATGAAATTAGTGATGCAAAGTAAACCCTAACGAGAATCGAGTATCGAGGTAGAGAGAGAAATAGTTGATTGAGCTTACGGTGTTGAAGAGATGTGGATTTGGAGAGAGAGAGAAAGAGAGGAACCCTAGTTTTGTTGGTGATGACTTGGAAAACAAGCTGGGGGTTCGGGAAGGCCGAAGGGGAGGCTTCAAGAATTAGATGGTGTAATTGTGTGACGGTGAATTGTGATTAACGGGCCATTGGGAATAATAAGCCTGACTTAAATTTAGGGGTGACTTTTATATTGTAAGGAGGTAACCGGTGTCACTCCGTATACTATATATTTATACCAAACTAAATTATATAAATAAAATATAGAAATTTACCCCACCCACGTTCCATAATCAATAAACTCAATTTTACCCTCTTTCCCTCTCAA
>ONZA01004333.1:694-10868 GCA_900322205.1 Kewa caespitosa
AACGCTTGTGCAACGAAATGGAAAAAATGTAGCACAAGACTACAAGTTTTGGGCGACGAAAATTTTCGTTGCCCAAAACGTTTTGGGCGACAAAAAAAAAATTTGAAGCCAATAATTCAACGCCCAAGGCCCTTATTCTTGTAGTGAAATTAGAAACAAACTTGATTACTACTTCTACAGTCGTAGTGAAGTATTGCAAATACATATGATGATGTCCTCAGTCCTCTTGGCCCCATCAACTTAATTATTCTCTCGATGTTATCTTAGCATTTAAAGATGATAAAAAAATGTTATACACAAATTTGTAACGTTGTACCACCCCCATGTCGCAACAATGTGCAATTTTTGATCAAAATACTTATAAGTCTTTCAACGGCTAGCTTGAAACTTGGTAGTTTGCATACGAACAAATTATATTTAAAACATTAATTTAATTTGGGTGAATCTTCAAACAAAACCCTAGTCCCTAGTGAAATACTAGTTTACATTGGCGGATCTGAAAATATTAACAAGTAGGGTCAATAATGTCAAGTTGGGTCAATTATACCATTTATGTAGAATGTGAGCAAATATACACAATAATATTGCACCAAAGTGAAATGTCAAGTGGGGTCAAATGATCCCGTTATGCATTATGTGGCTCCGGCCCTACTGGTTTACCATTACAAATTAAACATGAATGTATTTTGTCCTACCAAATGCCTCCCTCGAAAATCTTCTTATATTTCAAGAAGTTAGTATATGAAATCACAAGTTGATTTGATTTTAAAGCATACATGAATATGGCACGTTAAAACTCTCCTAGCATTCCGTACATTTAGCGGTACAAGAGAGCAAGAAGCGGCAAAGTGATGCAGATTACTGGCGCCCGTGTCAATAGACGTGTCCGATGGCAACGATATGCACGACACTTTAACATTCCTTCACACTGACACGTTTAACGCAAAACCAATCTTCCTGCTTACTATGAGCATATTGATCTAACACAGTATATAACAAACATGATGAGTTTTCCCCTAAGAAGCACAAGCCATCATATGGTGTAAGAGCTTATTAGCTTAATGCTTTTGCGTTTTGTTGCATCCTCTAGAGTACTGCTAGCAGCTACTACAACAGCTACAGCAACCCCGGTTTCTGCCGGTAGAGCGTTTCCGAGAAGGCAACCGTTGAAGAAGAAGATAGTTCGAATGGCGTCGGGTGGAGGGAACTTTCCCAGGCAAAGGCAGGAGAGTCAGCCTGGGAAAGAGCATGCCATGGATCCTACCCCTCAGGCTGCTCGTCATGAGTACAAGCCCGCTAACAAGCTCCAGGTTTACATGCATATACTATTCACTGTTCCCTCCTTTAATTAAAGTTGTTTTTTTTTTTTTACTTGCACAAGTATTAAGGTACGAATGAAAAAGAAGTAAAAGTAACATTGTGTTGCCTAGAACATGCTATTAATTGATTCATGAGTGTACTCGAGCATTAAGGTATATCTATGTGTGTTTTAGTGCTCCCCCATGTACACTGCCCCAAGTTATAACCTCGATCACACCTAGTTTTACGTGTGCCTTTCTTGACAAGATGTAAAGAGGCTCAAATGTATTCGTCTTGTTCTAAAAGGTGGTGAGATAGATGGATTGGGTCGAGTTGAACATAGAAAACCAATAATCTTGGGAGCCTAATTAGGTTCTGTCAACGTATAGTTTAACCAATAGTATTTCTCAATATGGCAGGGGAAAGTGGCTTTGGTGACAGGAGGGGATTCAGGAATAGGAAGAGCAGTGTGCCACTGTTTTGCCCAAGAAGGCGCAACCTTGGCATTTACCTATATCAAGGGTCAAGAAGACAAGGATGCCCAAGACACCCTTAACATGATCAAGACCGCCAAGACGTCCGGCGCAAAGGACCCAATTGCGATCCCTACGGATTTGGGATACGATGAGAACTGCAAGAGGGTGGTCGATGAGGTGGTCAGTGCGTTTGGTCGCGTAGACATACTGGTCAACAATGCTGCAGAGCAGCATGAGTGTAGCACTGTGGAGGATATCGATGAGCAGAGGCTTGAGAGGGTGTTTAGGACTAACATCTTCGCTTACTTCTTCCTTGCAAGGTGAGCGCGAATCATGCGCAATGGCGAGGTTACATGTTTTTGTTCTGATTTGTTCTGCTTTTGGCTATGATCATGTTTTCGATGAGTTCAACTTTTTTCTGAGTTGACATGTTTATGTAGGCATGCACTGAAACATATGAAGGAAGGGAGTAGCATCATCAACACAACATCAGTGACTGCATACAAGGGTAAACCTCAGCTGGTGGACTACTCCTCAACCAAAGGCGCCATCGTGGCCTTCACTAGAAGCCTTGCTCTCCAAGTTGTGGAGAGGGGAATTCGGGTCAACGGGGTTGCCCCTGGCCCAGTGTGGACCCCGCTGATCCCGGCCTCATTCACGGAGGAAGAGGTCGAGAGCTTCGGGGGGCAGGTGCCAATGAAGAGGGCAGGGCAGCCCAGTGAGATTGCCCCGTCGTACGTGTTTTTAGCTAGCAACGCCGATTCCTCTTACATTAGTGGGCAGGTTCTGCACCCCAACGGTAATTCAACCCTAAAACAAACCCTGAAACATATACTTCAGAACGTAAGTTCTGATGTTATAATTGACTGGACTTTAAATGTTTGGTCTTATGTGTTTTGTGCAGGTGGGACCATCATCAACGGCTAAACTTGGGGACACACACAGGACACTCTATTTGGGTTTCATTGCTCTTTTCGTTTTCAGTTTTTGGTTCCTGGGCATGAATACAGTGAAGAGGGTAGAAGAAGAGTGTTTTTGTATTGTAGATGTCCCAGTGTTGGGTTTCACATCTTTTGACTGTACAACAGGAAGTACATAATGAGAATAAAGATTCCATGTGTTTAATTTATGAAACTAAAGGTCTGATGTTTTCTATTGTGGAGATGAAGTTCCTAGTGAATAGGAGCTCAGACATCGTTCCCCTCTGTCTTTAATCCAGTTTAGCAGTTCACTTCCTCAGAAAGATATCACATAATTCAGTTCAATTCATTTCAGCATTCAATAGTTCGGGTCTGACATAACAGACAGAACCTGTAAGAACAGACTGAAAAGTTTTTGGAAATGATCCAACTTGATTTATCTTATTGAAGTCTTAAGGTTAGTCGATATCTGCACTTTAAACAAATAATATTGGTAAATTAGTAAAGGTTCAGCAAAACATTCGAAAACCATCTCAAAGAGGCTGGTTTCTACCTGTAGGACCTATGTTGCTGGTTGGGACAACTATATGAAGAGTATGGAACATCTGACTTGTTTTGGATCTGAAATCCAGCAAACAGCTGGGATTTTCCAACATCCCAACTTGTAGGACCAGGAAAACATTCCTCTGACTGCCTGCGTGCAAAGTTTTTCAGGGTCTTAGAGGTGTTTTGGTGGTTTGTAGAGTTCCTAACTCTTTAGGTATAATACTCCCTCCGTCCCTATTTAATTGTCCTGTTTGATTTTTTACGGTCTTCAATATAACACTTTGATCTTTAAAAACATCAAATTTATAAATATAAAAATTATAAAATTGTGATATTGTGAAAATACTCGTGAAAATGAATGTAGCAATAATGTTTTTATCTTGCAAATATTTATATTTTTTCATGAGTGAACGGTCGAAATTTTGAAAAGTTTGATTTTAAAAGTCAAATAAGACAATTAAGTAGGTACGGAGGGAGCAGTATTTGGCGGTTTTTGAGTTCCTTTTTCAGGTGTTAGTTTCCTACAGTGTATTGTATTGTTTGTAAAGCTGAGCCTTGGTTTTGCTTTCCAGGTAATACTAAGCTTAACAGTCCTTTTTAGCTTTTGATAGAACAATTTTACGTACTCGAAAGAGAAATGAAAAGAAGGAACATATCAGATTAGGCTGCTGTTTCAAGACACAGACCTGAGAGCATCCAGCTTACAGTCTACAGGGGTGTTATTCAGAACGCTGTATCGTCAGCATGGTATTAAATCTCAGGCGACACCCACAATATCGAGGTGTTCGATACGGCCATATACTCATAAAAAGCTAATATACGGCCCAAGAGCTGGTAAATGGCCAATACATTACACTTACAGATGATATCCTGGACACGAAGTCCCGGTAGCGACAACAGAAACCATTATATGTTTCTGTTTTGATCCGATTCTACGATATTACCAAACTGTTTCCGTAACTGTCACCGTGATCAGATTTTCGGATCTCTGACCACCAAACTGTTTCCGTAACTGTCACCGTCATCAGAGTTTCGGATCTCTGACCAGCACTGAACATGTTGAAAAGTTTGCAATATGTTGGGGAAGTAAAAAAAAAAGACGGACCAACAATGATAAACAAGGCGTACAATGAAGTTCCACTGCAATGCATGAACTAGTTAATAGATGACTTCCTAGAGTTGTAATGTTGTATGATAGAGTTGTTGCTGGTTGTTGACGCTAGATCACTAAACAATCTTCTCACTAATTTTTGTTTTAACTAATCTAAAAGAGAACGTGAATACACCAAACTAAAGGCCTCTAAAGCTGGCACAGCAAACCACACCCAGAAACGCCAAACGTAGAGCAAGCATGTGCTCGAGAAATTGGGATACCGTGAATGCCAATACTCATGTTTCGTTTTTTTTTTTTTTTTATTTATTTGTGCGTGTCATTTTTACGCAAGGGCCATGCTAATCTTCTCTGTATCGTTCCTTACGCTCTTTACGCAGGGCCTATGCTAATCTTCTCTGTATTGTTCCAATTTTATCGGATGTCCCCGAAGGAACACTCATGTTTCGTTAAAATAACATCTAAATAAGTAATTTAAGATGTTATAAGCGGTGATGGGATTGGATCAGAAACTTAGGGGAGAGAACTCCAGAAGGTCCCAGATGTTCATCCCTTAACTCTACTAATTGTCTACTCAATCCAAATCCTAACATGCTCCCGTATCAAACAGAACGTGTCCCACTTTGCAGTGTCCTGCATGGCACATAAGCTCCCTGCTCAGTGACACGTACTTTCCTACACATTAGTCAGTAATACTGGACAAGTCTGCTTATATAAGCTCTGAGAGTGAGAGAGAGCTGCATCTAAGCAGGCTACCATAACCAGCATACAGAGATAGAGAGATATAGAGGTTTGTATAGCATTTAGCTTTGTGCTTTTATAATTAAGAGTAATGGCGTCCAAAGGAGACCAGTTTCCACCACAGAAGCAGGCGAGTCAGCCTGGGAAAGAGCATGTCATGGACCCTACCCCTCAGGCCGCTCACCATGATTACAAGCCCGCCAACAAGCTCCAGGTATAATTCATCTGCCTAACCGTTTCAAATTAGTTAGTCACGTTAGCGCACACTCGTTAGCACTTGCTATAAAACGAAAGTTTCACAATGTGTACCTGTACGTGTAGGGGAAAGTGGCCCTGGTAACAGGGGGAGACTCTGGGATAGGAAGGGCAGTGTGCCACTGTTTTGCCCAGGAAGGCGCTACCGTAGCGTTTACCTATGTCAAAGGTCAAGAGGATAAAGACGCTCAGGACACACTCCACATGATCAAGACAGCCAAGACCTCTGATGCCAAGGACCCTATTGCGATTCCTATGGATTTGGGGTATGATGAGAACTGCAAGAGGGTTGTCGATGAGGTGGTCAATGCGTTTGGGCACATAGACGTCCTGGTCAACAATTGTGCGGAGCAGTATGAGGCTAGCACCGTGGAGGAGATTGATGAGCCAAGGCTCGAGAGAGTGTTCAGGACTAACATCTTCTCTTACTTCTTCATGACAAGGTGAGCTCTAAAGTGTGTATTGGTTTGATGGAAAAAATAAAGTTACTATTAAAGTAAGATGAGAGAGTAAGTAGAGTAAGAGAACAAAGAACTATACCTATAGGTGATAATAATCAAGACAAGTTCAACCTGATACTATGTGATCAGTATTCAGAAGTTAAACAGTATAAATACTACTACTGCATGTACATATGATCCATTATTGTGTAGTATGCAAGAAAAATGCAAGTTCTTAATACAGTTTGTCAAGTCGCTTAAGCCTTTTTTTGATTTTTGTGAAAGAAAAAGGGTATTTGTGCCTGTTGGGTGGTTCTGATGTAAATATATGCAGGCATGCACTGAAGCATATGAGGGAAGGGGGAAGCATCATCAACACAACATCAATCAATGCATACAGGGGCCATCCCACGTTGGTGGACTACACTTCAACAAAAGGTGCCATTGTGTCATTCACTAGGGCGCTTGCCCTTCAGCTTGTGCAGAGGGGCATAAGGGTCAATGGGGTCGCACCGGGCCCCATATGGACCCCGCTGATTCCTGCCTCTTTCTCAGAGGAGAAGATCAAGAGCTTTGGGACGGAGGTGCCCATGCAGAGGGCGGGACAGCCTAGTGAGGTTGCACCTTCTTTTGTGTTCCTGGCTTGTAATGCCGACTCCTCCTACATCAGTGGGCAAGTCCTCCATCCTAATGGTTAGTAAAAAGCCACATTTTTTCACAATCCCATGTCAAACTTTCAGTTTTCTAGATGGCTTGAAAGTTGGAAACTCATCGTTTGCTTTTGTTCTGTTTGTGCAGGTGGGGCTGTTATAAATGGCTAAACCTTGTCAATAAACGGTGCTCTGTACTGAATATATGCAGTGAAGTGAGGATATATAGGAGACGGGAGCCTTAAGATATGTTTTTTTGGTTTTGTTTTTGGGTGAAGTTAATGATACACTGGTCTACTGGTCTGTTCTGTTTGTGTACCTCATGACATACTGTACTGTACAGCAACATTGTACATATAATAAAAGCTTGTGTTTCACTTATTCTTTCTGGCTGTGTAGTGTAACAATGAATGCTAAATACATAGGTGCTAACATAAACTGTAGCTGTAGCACTCTTTGTTCTCCTCTGATGAGATGGACATGTTTTTCGTGGGTTTTGTGCTTAACGAATAGAGGTAGTACGTTAAGACTTGCACATTCCTAATCATATCTAGATACCCCGAGTATACTGTGGTCTTTAATTTGAAAGTGTATGTAACGAAGAGCAACTCGTAAGTGCATGTGTAGTGCACTCGGGACTCGGGAGGGGTGTAAAGCACACAAGTCCAGAAACAGAGACTCATTTTCATTTCTTTCACCATTCAAAGAGGGCTAGAATAAGCCCGTACTTTGCACATTCAACATTCATAATGAAAAATCTTAATACAAAGAACAATCGAATAGTAAAGCTACATCAATAGAACTAATGTACAATTTTGGAATAAAAAGGTCCGAGACTAGTACAATTAGAAATCATCAGATGACAACAAAGACTAAAGGCTTACGCTGGTTCATGTGAGTAGACCGCTCAAGCTCGCGTGGAACCATCAAAGGATACTTCTACGCCGTTGCCTCCTATTCCAGCAATAAAGCATTGGAAGCCACAGGATTCTAACTCGGTTGTGACTTTGTCCACCACAACGCTAGACAGAACTGAATAGTATGGTCAAGGAAATACAAGATATAGAAAGATATTCATGAGATCGCACTTTAGAGAAAGCGCTTAACTCAACTGCGATGGTGCCAATTCTTTGATTTAGTTTAAAAGTTGCTGTCTATATAACAATCCAATGGAAGTGATCTATCCGTCTGGAATTAGTTTCCAGATGGCGCTAAACCTGTGAAAATGAAGTAATAAACATTTCTGGACCTATATGCCTGTTAAGTAATAATCTACCTGTGCAAGACCAAATTGTCTCACTCTCTATGTTCTTATAAGTAGGTACATAAACACTTGCTTTGCTACTCCAAATGGCTTTGGATTATGGTGGACTGCACTTCTTCTATAAGGTGGGGTTGCACAGAAACAAGTAAACAACCTAGCCGATAGCACAGCGTACATCCAAACCCGGCCTTAGGTGGGAGCCAGGAGATTGGGGTAATGTTAGTGCAACGTACTACTATTCCAAGATTGAATCAATTTGCCCAGAACATCCTAAAATCGGAGTGACAGGAAAGAGTAAAAAGTAGAGTTCGAAAGGATACGTGTTGGTAACAATGTCAGTACACAGCCTCCTCCACCTGCTCCTGTTAGCTTGGAAGATAACTTATATTTCAATGTTGTTCGAAGAACAGTTTCTATTGCAGCGTGGCTGACACCCATACACTGAAGCAACCCCTGGTTCATTTCCATTAGCTCTTCCAACTTGTCTTCCATTTCTGTGATTTTGATGTCATTAGTAGCTGGAGTTTGAACAATATTAGCCAGCTCCTTGCTGATAGAATCGACGGCATTGAAAACAGAAGTCATTGCATCAGGGTGGCGCAGCGTCCTCTCTGACACTCCAGCAACCAACGCTTTTGTGTTCCTCCCTACTCTAGTATTTGTAATTAGCATTTTTAGTGGCAGATTTGACTTGAGTCGTGTGAGTTCACCTGACCTGAATTTTATCATATTTCCTGTTGCATAAACATTGTTTAGATGATGTACATCATAAGTACTAGTTTTACAAATAAGATGTTTGACGTAAGAACTACATGAAAGAAAGCCATAGGGATCCTTTAACAAAGCAAACATGAAATATGTCACGTGACCAATTTCACCACCAAGTTCTCGTTTCCCAATGATATGGAGATCATACAACTATACAAGTGGCCTCTCACAATGAGCAACTTTCTAATTCAATAAAGGGACATAGAATTGTGGCTATGTGTTTCTGACCCCTCTACACTCAAAGAAGGAACGGTGTCAGGGATGAGAAAGTAAGCTTACAACATTCAGAGGGTAAACTTGAAATGAAATATGAGAAGGAAAAAACAAAAAAAAAAAGCCTGTTCAACTGATATGCTGTGTCCCGTTACAGCACGCTATAGTTCGAATGTCATGTTTCTAATTCTCATTCCATTCTATAAGCAGCTAATGAAAATATGTGGCACTTCTCCAAGCAAGTACAAAAAGTATCTCGCATAATCGTACCTCCAACCAAATTTCAATTAGATTTGATACAGATTTTCTTCACTAAGATTTACCTTCTATTGCTTCATAGCACAACACAATCTCGATTCTCTAGATTCCTCTAAAATGTCCATACTTGACTAATATGAAAGCTTTAAATGATGAAGCAAATTTCCCCTAACATATCAGTAATGGAGATACAAGATGAACTTCAGCCAGTTCAAGTGGAAGTCTTTCGCTAAAAGTTCTCGCAAATCTAGTGAAGTGCTTACTGAAGTATAATCCAAGGCTTTATCCAGAAAAGGGAACTGAAACTGTATCAAACACTTACGAGTTAAAAGTGTAGTAGAGAAAAGTTTGCATAATAAGCTACATGCCAACGACTGAATAAAACGTACCGTAAGTGCTCACTGTGTTGTCAATTCCAGATGGCTTGCCATGAATAATCTTTTCTCCTTCAAAAGCCCATTTATTTAACAGGTCAAGCTCAGTTTCCCCAAATGTTAACCAACCTTTTGCACTGTAATCAAGGCCAGCAGTTGGTGACAGTGCAAGCAGGGCCCCTGAAAGTGATACGCAAAATGCAGCAGAAGAGCCCAAGCCAGAACCAAGAGGAAGCTCAGATGTCACAGTCACAGTAGCTGGTTTATACCTGATTCAACAAAGCAAACAGTCGCGAGAGAAATTAAGATCACAAAATTGACTTATGAAACTCCTTAAATGGCTCAGTAAAGTAGCATAACAAATAGGAATTAGAAAGAGAAAAACAGACTTAAATTGACCCGAAAGAAGCAGACACAAACACCATCAAGTAAACAACGAAAATCACCAGTATCTTTTGCATGGTAATACCCTTGAATAGCAGTATACAACCAGAGAAAGGCAGAAACTCCAGTTGCTAGTGCGATCTTAGCCTCAGGAATGTTTTGCTCTTCAATGAGAGATGCTAGAGACCTAAGGGACTCTGTTGAGCAAGGCTTAGGTGTCGATGGGTCGGGACAGTCGAAATTTGGCAATACTTCTTTCAGTCTCTCAATGGGCCATGAAAACTCTAGTCCCATGTCCTTGAGCTTGAGCTTAAGCATATCGTCATTGTCTGTTTGAGAAAAAGGACGACAAACATAAAATTTCACAGCGAAAGGAAACTTATCAAGCAAAAGGTATCTGCATGACTGCATACAAGTTGATCAAAGATTCTCCACTATTTGCAGCAAAAAAGAAAGTCCCATTCTTTTTTTTTTT
>ONZA01004334.1:569-11911 GCA_900322205.1 Kewa caespitosa
AAAAAGTAGGAGATAAATTGACTGACCTATGTCTCTTAAAATCTACTAAGTATGTATTAAGTTATGAAAAGAGTATACAAACGAAATGCACCGATGGTATTTTCGTACGATAAAATATAATTTGAGAGGATTTTATTGTCAAACTTCATATCATGCAATTATGTTATCTTTAGTTTTTAAAGTCTTTCCGAGAAAGAAAATGATTTGGAAAACTGTTCAAACTTTGGACTTAGCACAGAGTCCCTTGGTGGCATCAAGCCCAAGTTCATCAAACCCAAATTTAAGTTCAGCTATATAAAGAGCTAAGTAGCTAACTCATGGTCCAGGCCCACAAGTAACGGACAAATAAAATGGAGTATATATCTCAAAATCTTTTCCTTCAAACGCAAAAATGGAGTATTTGGATTCACTCATGCTTACTATTTTCAACAAACAGTTTAATATTTCTAATGTCGTAAATAATTATTGTGCGAATTTCATACTTCCATTATCCATATAGCTTCACTCACAGTTTTGTCGATCCGACTAAAGAAATGTTATGTACATAATATATTGGAAGTATAAAATTTCCACTTCTAGTCACGACTAATTGTCATCACGGAAAATCAATGTATTAGCACCAAAAATAAATAAATAAAACTCAAAGTATAGCTCTTCTCGAGGTGTTGACAACATAAAATCATTGGCTTGACAAAAAAACGAAAATAAAAAAATATCAACATAAAATAAAAAATTCAATTAGCATTTCGACTCGTTATAGTCTTAAACCTTACAATCATTCTGAAGTCACACTGGATCAAAACACAACTCATTCTTTACCATACTAGCTCATGAGTCATGACACTCTTTCAATTCATCATCAAACCATGACTCATGTCTCAAAAACAATCCAAGAATATACTAACATAGCAAACTGATGCCAGGAATTTACTCCAATCAAGTGTGCTATTCCCTTGAATCTCCCATTCCACGATGCAATTTTCATTTGTCAAATTGTCAACTGTGTATTATACATAATACATGGATGGATAGCCAGCTGTTGCACTAACTGTAAGCTGACACTTGTAACAATTGGGATGCTCTCTTTTCGTTTCTAGTAAACTAGTCTCACTTGCAACTTTACCACCCCTTTTGTTAGTAGAACTCCTAAGGACGAGCAAGTTCAATGCCCTTGGAACACCACACTCAACAACATGCAAACTAACGCATTATTCTATCTCCTACATCTCTTCCTACTCCTCGTCCTCAGCTCCACCAGTTCGGCCGTATCCGATTCCGGACTTAGCTGCCCCAAATGTGGAAAAATGCCTGTCCCGTTTCCTCTCAGCACTTCACCTAGTTGTGGTGATCCGTCGTATAAGGTCAGGTGCACCGGAGGTACTCTATGGCTCGACACTCTAAACAGTTCATCCTACGTGGTGACTTCCATCTCTCCACTGATCCACCGGCTGATAGTCCGCCCCAAAACCTTCATTGGCCACACCTGCATCAACTCGGATTTTCCTAACGGAGGAATCTGGCTTGATAAGAGGGGTCCGTTCAGCATCAGTGGCAATAACACCGTTCTCAAGATGAACTGCAGCACTCTTGCCTTACAGTCAGCGATGAATTGCTCCTCTAACAGCATCTGCTACAGGCATGGTTTATCTCTCTCTTGATGATAACAATATCTTATGGTGTTGCTACTTTCCCTTTGTATAAAATGATAGTCCTCATTGATGCTTTGAGCATTTAACATGCAACTTTGATTGATATCATCTCCAAAATAAACTTACGTTTTTATGAACGTAGATCAACACTTCTCGAGTTCTGGTATATGTTATTAGTATTACCTTTTGTTAAGTGCCTGGGACTGGGAGGGGCTAAAGCCAACCAAATTAGAAACTAAGCTCATTCCCTTGAGCTCTCTTCCTTCCAAACTGAGAGAACTGTCTCTAGTCAGGCATCTGTTTGTCTCTCCTTTCACCTTTATTACTATTATTATTGTGTAACAGAAACTATCATATTCGTTGAGGTGCAGGTATATAAAGGAAAATCCAGAGGCAGCAGAAAGATGTGGAGGTAAACGTACTCACATATGTTGCTCATTTACAGGCGGAGGCTCCATGAACGAAAACAATATAAAGATAACTCCGCCAAAATGTAAAGCCTTCACCAGCTTTGTGGGGCTGCCACTTGATACCATGTTGCCAGTGAGCAAGTGGCCACAACCAGCAATTGCTATCGATTGGACGTTACCACAGGAACCAGTCTGCGCTTCAGCCAAGGACTGTAAAAAGTTGCCCAAATCGTCATGTTTGCCCGATCTCACAACTGGACAGAGGAGGTGCCTGTGTAAAGCAGGGCATCAGTGGGATGCTGTTTATGGAAAGTGTCCTAGTAAGTTGTCTGTCATCAACTTAATTACTCTGGTAAAAGCTTTAATTAAATCGTCTATATCAGGTGGTTAACCATGTGACGACACCAGACCGACTAATCATACTGCATCCATGTTAATTAAAACAAGTTTAATTTACAAGTTGACTGCTGAAATCAGATTCTGTGTGCATTTTATTAGCCTAACTTCACATGACTGACATTAGTTAACAAGAACGACTTCCACAGAAACATAAATATTGAGTTGATTGAACTAACATTAAGTTAGTCAAAGAGTCGTGCTGCTATTAGTTTATAGCTGTAGTCTTGATGACAGTGATGAGAACAACAGAGTACTGTACACAATTTATGTATTCAAACAAAATATATGAAAATAAAAAATACAATATACATAGAAGAAGAATGTGGCGTTTTTGTTCACAGACTGGGGGTAATTGTAAATCTGTGTCAGTAGCAAAACATGAGAAATTTGAGCAGTAGTACTGCAAAACTTGCATTAGTTAAGAAGGTGTAAGTTATTGCAATTAACATGTAGTTGGCATAGCCCATACATTGTTTCCAGCATCATCTCATGCATTTCCGAGTTAGTACCCTGCCAATCATCAGTAAGTCTGTAACAAAGTTAAAAATAAAAGATACCACGGATGTTTCTGTTGTTGCATGGTAGTAGGATTACCATAGGTCTGAATCCTGAAGTCTACCAATGTACCAAGAGACGACATTTCCTTGGTGAAAACTTGGACGTAGCCTAGAAAATACCTGAAATAGAAAACAATATCACATCATTAACATTAGTTTCTTTTGCCCAAGTTTGACATAAAAATAACAAGATAAAGGACAGGAAATGTTTTTCTAAGATACGAGAATTTCAGGCCAGACCGATAATTAAGGATGGCAATCCGAAACAAGCAAACCACAGTGATAAAGAGGACATTGCTGCTCTACTTGTGTCTAATATCCTCACGAGTCACTATACAACACACGATCACCACCCAATGTAGTTCTTTCCAAGGAGAACTCTAGTCGTCTAGAGACCTAGTGAGATCTGCATTCAAATTACTTTCTTTATTGGAATCTCCTTCAAACTAGCAACTGAAATTGGTGTCAATCATGTTGGTGCTTTACAGAGGTGAAGTGTGAAACAAAGCAATGTCGCAAACGAAGAAAGAGAAAGCTGATTATTAAAGGTAACAATCAATGTCTTCCTGTCAAAGACGCCCCAAAATGGAGAAATGAGAGACCAAAGAAACTTAAAGAGTGAAAATATCAGATACCTAGTCTTATATACAAAATTTCCAACTCGTGGTTCAGGTTTGACATTTACTGGAGGAATTATCATGGTCCTGGCATCTTTTGCGTTATTAGTATACCGACGGCACCAGCAGATCAAACGGGCTGCCCGTGAGAGATTAGTGAGAGAGCGTCAAGAGATCTTGAACTTAAACAATTCAAGTGGCAGATCAGCTAAACTCTTCTCAGCAAAGGAGATAAAAAGGGCAACATCCAATTTTTCCAAGGAAAATGTGCTTGGTTCTGGGGGATTTGGGGAGGTCTACAAGGGCAAGCTAAATGATGGAACCATGGTAGCTGTCAAAAGGGCGAAGGTTGAAAACACAAAAGGCACCGATCAATTGCTAAACGAGGTCCGAGTTCTATGCCAAGTGAACCATCGTAGGCTGGTGAGGCTGCTTGGATGTTGTGTTGAGTTGGAGCAGCCGGTATTGGTGTACGAATACATCGTTAATGGTACACTTTATGAACACCTGCATGAGTCCCATGCTGATGGTGTTAAGCAAGCACCACTGAGCTGGCAAAAGAGGTTAGTTATAGCTCAACAGACTGCTCAAGGTCTTGCATATCTGCATTTTTCAGCTGTTCCTCCCATTTTCCATCGTGATATAAAGACAAGCAACATCTTACTCGATGAGAAGCTAGATGCCAAAGTCTCAGATTTTGGCCTTTCAAGGCTGGTGGAAATTGATGTAACACATGTTACTACTTGTGCTCAAGGGACATTGGGTTACCTTGACCCTCAATATTATCGCAACATGCAATTGACAGATAAAAGTGATGTATATAGCTTCGGTGTGGTTCTGCTGGAGCTGCTTACTTCACAGAAGGCTATCGACTTCAACAGAGAGGCAGAAGATGTGAGCATCGTCGCATACATGAAAAAAATGGTTAATCAGGAGAGATTAATGGATGCGGTTGATCCCTACCTGAAGGAAAAAGCTAGCAAATTAGAGCTGGAAAATATGAAAGCATTTGGGAATTTGGCAATCACTTGTTTGGATGACCAGAGGCAGAATCGACCTTCAATGAGAGAAGTGGCAGAGGAGATTGAATACATGCTTCACATACACAATAAGGGTCAGAAGTCTTCATGATTCCCAGTGCATAATGTATACTACGTTTGTCTCTCCGATTCATACGTGCAAGTGTAACTAATTGTGCAGAGAGTTGTTCCCTCCGTCAACAATGAACTGTCACTTACGTTTACGAGGCATAGCTTTGACCCTAAAATTTAGGAGAAATTTTGAAACAAACCATATTGTAAAAATATTTGTCAATGCAAGCATAACTATAAATACTTCATATTGTAATTTAAGGTACTTTTGTTTCTAGTCACAAATCGATAGTCAAAGTTTGACATGTGGAACGAACGTGACAGCGATATGTCGTAGGAGGGAGTACGCTCAACCAATGAATTCTTGTAGACTGTAGTGATGAACTAAAGCAGTTAACAGCGCAGACCTTGTTCCATTTGTAGACAAACACAACTCCGGTACTAGGCGATATCATCAAAACATCTACCAGTTGACAGTAACTAATAGTTGACACTTTGACAGTAAAATCTGAACAACAGCGAGATCAAAGCCACCTTGAAAGTAAGCAGCTTCGTACAAACATCTCCCTCTTAGGACAAGTATTGGCACTTTCCTGAGGACCTCATTGTGAATTTCGAGACTCCGTGTTTGGAAGGACCAAGAGCACCGAAAAGTTCAAGCTAAGGTTAAGCTCTCGAGCCATAAGCTCATAATAATCCACCTATTGGAGTTAACGGCTCTCAAAAATTAAACTCAAAGACACCATGTGGAAGAACTCATCATGTTTCAACTTATGGATGAGGGCCATCTAATGTGATTCTCTTGAAATTATGATCATGTTTCGAGAACAACAGATCAAAAAGTGCCCTAAATGATGTAATATTTCTCAAAATTCAGCACTGCTCTTTCTGCATCGAGGAATCTTGAAAGTTGAAAAGACCCTCGTCAATACTCTAGACTTGATAAATTAATCACGAGATCGAATATTGCTATAAAATGTAAGCGAAATCAATCACAAGTTGTGACATGCCTAAAATATGACGTGCCAAGATGGCTTTCATATGTCAGTAATACTGCCTCACAACGGTCAGAGATATACGACAGCTTGGCCGCTCTAATAAAGCTAGCTTTCCTAATTAGATCAAAGCCAGAAACATAAAACTAAACCAGCAGAAACAGCCCAAGTAATTTCCATAGTGATAAGGAATAGCAACAGCCACAGAGTATTCTGCCACTAGTTTGGTTTAGGGAGGTCAAGATGAAGCATGCAGACTTACCCCTGTGAAGGTGGGGAAAAAACAAAAATTAAAGAAACAAGCAAAATACCAAAGAGTAATACCAGTAACAGGGAGCTACTTATCTTGTCTCTCATCAAAGAACTAAACCCAAGGGCAATTTCAGCCTCCATTATAATTGGAAAACTAATCAATCACGTGTGTATCACATAAGAAACAAAGCAGGTAGTGTCCAGAATAATTAAGCTTCTTGAAAAATTAAACCTTGGACAATGATCACTCGGGACATAAAAAAATAAATAAATTAAGATTGCTAACTGGCATTGGATCTTGAAATCCGCTAAATATAACACTCTGCAGATGTTACTGACAAGATTCGAAGGATTCGGTGTTAATGTTAAGGCACTCTGATGAGATCCTCACTGACTAAAGAAGATTGCTCTAGCCAATTTTATGCAACCCTTTGTTTCCTTTTAAGAGTATTATTTTGGGTTTTGGTTTTTGGTTAAATGTGATACTAGATGATAACAAACTTCAGATCATGTACTAGTCTTCTGATACTCTCCTTTCTGAATTTCTGGGTATGTACACCGTCAAGACTGCATGGATCATCTACACACATATGCTGTCCATATACTAATACTTCCTCAAACTTTGTTAGCCATCAATGAGTTTTTTGGCATTCCATGAAGCAAGCAATAACAATGAGGTGATTAGGTAAAAGAAATAAAGTCATTTTAACAACTAAAACTATCACATAGCAGCAGTCTCGTGGAAGTGCAACTTTTTAGATAACCAAAAACACATTGGTGCGTGAACAATCTTAGTATCAACACGAACTTTTGATCCTCTATTATATATTAATGCATCCTTTTGAGATCTCAATGGGAGCTGACTGCTGAGACATGTGATATTGCATCGCCAGGACTAAAACCTCGTTTTCTTCAGTCAGTTAAAAATAATGAAAAGGAAACTAATCATCTTATAAATTTGACCCTGTGAGTGTTGATTAATTACTCTTGTACTTCTCACTGCCAAACATAACTCAACTACTTAGATAGCCTTATTGAACGCATCAAAATTAGACTTCTTCACTAATTTTATTGTCTCCGTACTTCTTGAGAGGCTAGAAACATGGAAATCACTAATGTGAACAAACACCAAAAGGCAGATAGCAGACAAACAACAAGCATAAACACTTGAAGACTGGAAAAAGAGATTCAGATTTAGAAGGCACCTTTATCGACAAAGTACATAAAGCACGCATGCCATCACAAATGGTGAAATTGTAGCTTCAATTGTGATAGAACTGCCACTATTTTCTTTCGCAATATTCCTCCCAGTAAGTCATCAAAAGACCATTAGAGATATCGTTTGCTTGCCAAGCTTGGATTACAGAACACCACAATTCACCACCCATGGATTTGTACAATCATTTTGGTATTCTCATAGAAACCTGAGCTGACAGAACAAATGCAGCAATATACACCACCTTCACTGCTGCGGCTGATGCTGGTGATGCTACTGTTTTTCATGGGAAAAGCAATACCCACGCTTCGCTGCGCAGATTGTGGCAAACACCCAGTACCTTATCCTCTTAGCACTTCACCAAACTGCGGTGACCAGTTATACAAGGTGAGGTGCACTGGAGGAACATTATGGTTTGATACACTAAATGGATCATCATACGTGATCGCATCTATCACCCCGTGGAACCAACAGCTCATAATTCACCCACAAGGGTTTTTCAAGAATAGTTGTATAGCAGCAGATATCAAATCTGGGGGAATCTGGCTTAATGATAGTCTACCCTTTACTATCACTGATAACAACACCATCCTCACATTCAACTGTACAAAATATTACACAAGCATATCAGCTATGGATTGCTCCTCAAGCAGTCCCTGCAGCGGGTACATCAAGGGAAATGCAGTTGCATCCACAAGGTGCAGTGGATTACCATACTGCTGTTCATACACAACTGGGGGCTCCAAAACTGCATATAGAATTGATATTGCTGATGATGATTGTCCGGCATACGAGAGCTTTGTCAACTTGGATGCTTCTTTGCCCGTGAACCGGTGGCCAGAGCCCGGGGTCCAAATACAATGGGAACAACCTCAAGAACCTATTTGCAGTTCAACTTTAGATTGCCATAATTTGTTGAATTCAACCTGTTTACCTGATCGTGCAAAAGCAGGACAGAAGAGGTGCTTCTGCAATTCAGGATTTCAGTGGGATCCCATTAACGGAATATGCGACAGTAAGTAACCTCTGCCCTATTACAATTGGAGGTGCATCTTTTGTTTCTTCTTTCCCTCCCCTCTGTAAGAAATATCAGAGGACCTAAATTATAGCACAATTGGGAGTTCGTCCGCTAAGTTTCATCTACTAAACTAAAGCAACAAGACTACGTACTGTAATACTTATAGCTAAGTCTAACCAAGACAGAAATAAGTCATCTTTATGGTTACTAGTCAGATATCGGAAGGAAAAAGAATACAATCACAAAAATAATTTTTGTGACATGAGCTGATGCCTAACAGCAACACCATAAACTGCAGTCAAGAAGTGTAAAGGAAGAAAACGCTGCCCTCACCACATAAACCGGAAACATCTCTACACAGGTATGTGACTGACACCCCTACCTCCCAGTCAGTTTTACCTAGTACTGACCCCTGGTGGCGATCTATTGTCAAGAGAGATTCAAATCTCAGTTATACAATGTTGTGTTCAGGTTTAATATTAGCAGCATCCGCAGTAGTACTCATAGTGCTATTTGTGGTACTATTTCATCAGCACCATCTGCACATCAAGAGAGAGGCCCACCGCAAACTAGTAAAGCAACGTGAAGAGCTACTAAATGTCAACAACAATGGAAAGGCTGCAAAACTCTTCAATGGCGATGAGATAAGAAGAGCAACAAACAACTTCTGCAAAGAAAATCTACTTGGAGCGGGTGGGTTTGGAGAAGTCTTCAAGGGTATCCTAGACCAAGGAAATCTAACTGCAGTCAAGCGAGCAAAACTAGGAAACACTCTAGGAATGGACCAACTCCTAAATGAGGTTCGTGTTCTATGCCAAGTTAATCACCGGAGTCTAGTCCGATTACTTGGTTGTTGTGTTGAGCTAGAACATCCAGTACTTGTTTATGAGTACGTTCCTAATGGCACACTCTTTGATCACCTACATGGGAGGTACTCTACTGAGTGGGGAACCCTCACTTGGAAAAGGAGAGTATTAATTGCTCAACAAACAGCCGATGGTCTGGCTTATCTCCATTTTTCTGCTGTGCCACCCATTTTCCACAGGGACATAAAATCAAGCAACATCCTACTAGACGAAAAACTTGATGCTAAAGTTTCAGATTTTGGTCTCTCAAGGCTTGTTGACACTGAAAAAACCCACATTTCAACTTGTGTCCAGGGAACCTTAGGATACCTCGACCCTGAATACTACCAGAACTACCAAATAACAGACAGAAGTGATGTTTATAGCTTTGGGGTAGTTCTATTGGAGTTACTCACTTCCAAGAAAGCGATAGATCTGAACAGAGAAGATGAAGAAGTGAATCTCGCTGTTTATGTACGTAGATATTCAGATGAAGAGAGACTGCTAGATGCCGTTGATCCCAGACTGAAGACCAATGCCAGCAAATTAGAACAGGAAACAATGAAAGCAGTGGGAAGTCTTGCAATAGCATGTGTGGATGAACGGAGGCAGAATCGCCCTTCGATGAGAGAAGTCGCAGAGCAACTTGAGTACATTAGTAGTATCATTGGAAAAGAATCCTTAAAAACTTAGCCGATGTCCATAAGTTACTGCCACTCACAAGAAGTGGCTAACATTTTGTTCTGGTACTAAATGTTGCAATTCTCCATTTGTTTTTTTTAATGTCGTTTTTTGTCACAGTTCTACTCTCTGGTGACAAAGGTCAGCAGCGGAAATGACAAGACTTATCAACATTTAGTTTGAGAAAAGTATACGTTGGATGTTCGAATGGATCACGAGATAAGCACAGGCATAATTGCCTTCCAGAATTCATAATACAACCCTGTCAATGAAATATTACTCAAGCTAACAGAAACGGCAAACTACAAACCAGACAAGCAAATGAGTACGAGTTCTAAACTCACCGCTATAGACCAGAAATACAACAATCAAGCATCAGAATGAAGAGAACTGCATACCGTCACTCGAGCTTCTTAGATAAACAGCGTAGACATCTTAAACGAAGCTCATAAGCAGATAAGCACGAGTACCAAACTCTTTCAGTAATCAAGTTTGAGTCGAAGGGTGATCGTGCAATCATGTCTAAGGTAACATACTAAAAAAAGCTAACTCAAATATCATGAAACCATTATTGTCACTAAACATATCTAGTGACACTATATTTCATGAATGGATGATGTCCACAAATCATAGTTGAGCAGATACAAATTCACAACTAGCCTAGTCTTTTCAGATTCATCTTTCATGAAAGGATGAAATTCATAAATCATAACTGAAGCATAATACAAGATGACGAGGTAGTGTAGTTACAAATTGTATATGATACTGAAACATCATACAAGTGCGAAGTTTTGTTAGCATAGAATTAATTTAACTTGTTCTATGTATGTGTGACTCATCATCTAACCAACTGTACCTTGTATTCTACTTATCGTATGAGCCATTTTATAAACAAGCGCCATTGAGCATTGACATAAAAGTTTAGTAGTGTATAAGAAATTAAGAATCTCAGATTTTCATTAGAAATCAAATTTAATGCTAATGGTACAAGGAAATGCCGTACGATATAATCTTAAAAGCAACACGTAGCATGAAGTGCATAAAATAAGCCAAACAGTAGAAGAATTGCAAAGTTTACGCACCTAAAAAGTTGGACTGGCAAGTTTATGAGGGGATCAATCTCTCGTATCGCACAATCCCCTCGTTAATGTAACATTTTCCTCTTTCGTAGTTCGTACAGTAATCTGTTTCTCGCCTTTATATTTTTTGTTCTCTTTTTGTTTTGAGAGATTACTGACTATAACCAAACTTAACGCGCAAGCCATGGCCCCGATCTAGGATTTTAGACAAGTCGAATGGTTAATGTCTTAATGAGTGATCGATCTCTCCTGTGATCATAGATTTTTTCTCTTTCATTAAGTGGATCTTGAAAAGGATTAGGGCTTTCGTTATTTTAGTGCTCCTTCAAAATTTCAAAAGGTCAAAAAAAAAAAAAAAAAAAAAACCAAAGCCTGTACTAATTGATTGAAAATTAGGGAAAACTGTATCTTTCAAATTTTTTTTGGTACTAGAAAGGTTTTATTTAAAGTGAAATACTCGAGCTATATTTTTTAACGACCTTGCATGATTATTCTCGTCCATGTTTTATACTCTTTCCGTCTCAGAAAATCTT
>ONZA01004335.1:33570-45212 GCA_900322205.1 Kewa caespitosa
TTTTTTTTTTTTTTATTTTTTTTTAAATGGGCTTGAGAGTCGGCGGCGGCGGCGCCACCCTTTAAAGATCGGTGTTTGGCTGGAATCATTGGCGTTCACGTTGATGGAATCCGGCTCAAACTCGGTGGCCAAACCTCCCTTGATTCAGGAGAAGATGAAGAATCAACGTCGGTGATGGAGGTGGTTGAGTGCGACTAGTGCGGTGATGATGGCAATGGATGCGACAGGAGAGAGAAAGGGGCGGTGATGGCGCCGACGAAAGGTTGTGGTTGGGAGCGATGGTGGCGTGCAGTGGAGATGGAGGCGGCAACAGTTGTGGTTGGGCCAGAGAGAGAAGTTGGTGACAGAGAGGAAAGAGAAATAGGATTGTGGAACTGGATATGAAATGAGAAGTTAGAATCAGTAGTTAAAGTAGGGCAATTTGGTTAGTGTTTTTTGCTAGAAAAATTGGGTCACGTAATTATTAACCAATTTGGTTTATCTAATTAGAGTTCTTAAGAATTGGAGAAATAAAAGTTGAAACTCCCAACACTTTTGGAGCTTGTTTGGAAGAGAAATAGTACTGTAGTTGAGTTCTCTGAGCAGTTAGCAAGCAATCAAGTAGTGTATGTTTACATCACATGCTATGGTACCTACAATGCTCCACTAATTCTATCATCATTCTTTTCTACCGACTAATCCAAAGGGGAAGTGACACGACCTTAGTGTATGACTATTCTTATTGGTACTATTTAAATAAGATAAATTCAAATCCATTTGACCACCCTACACGGCTCTCAACTCAAATCATCGCACAACGAGACACTATATGACAAATTTATTTTCTTTTTACAGTATAGATCTTCTGTTCTATTTACTATGCAACCTCATGTAACACTATGATATGAACCGTCGAAATTTCTATATCTATGGTTCAGATCATAGTGGTACATGAAATGACACAGTAAGTGGAACATAAGATTCGCACTATTCCAAATTGAGAAAGTTATCCCACATATCCTAAGTCATATTGCACATGAACGTTCATCAAGGAGCTCGTTATATATGTGAGTTTTTATATTCTTTTCCCCGCTTGTGTCAACCTTATAGAAGATTGCATGATGATGGAGAATTGGAAATGAAGTAGCTGTACCTGCACTGTTATTGGCCGTTCAGTAGGCTACTACCTACCATGTATGAGCATTTATTATAATACATCTGCTCTTGGAGATGGTTCTATGAAGCAGAAATCTTTCTCATGAGCAGTTGATAGTTGGATATTAATGACAACTATTATGTTCACATACAACAGCAAGTCATACACACAATTGGGGGGAAATCAGAGTGAAAAGATATCAACTCCACTAGAAAGGCAGCTCTTTTTCTTGTAGGTGACATCCTAAAAGAATCACCTTTTGATGGTACAATTATAGAGTATTCAGTGTGTACATGCAGTTAAGCTTTTCACTAATCACTATAGCTAGATTACATGCTTTATAAGTGTTAATCAAAGGTAATCATTTTTGCTTCGGATTGAAGATGCATATCTATGACTATTTCATCTTCCCTCGATTAATTCAAAATGTCAGAGCGGTAAACGAATCATGTCGAGAACCTGGCAATGAGCAAGCTCACAACGATGAAGACAACGTAGAGGCCAACAAGGCAGAAGCCCCAGAACCTTGGAACTCGGAACCTACACCATGTCACCACCAGGAGCGAACCCATCAAGCTCAGGAACAGGAATACGAATGCAACCACAATGCTGACGTGGAAATGGAGCACGTATGGCTCAGGATGCACCTTAGCCGTCTGAATCACCAGCGCAGTTCCAAGCCCTACCAGCATGTTGAACATGGGGCCTGCAAAGCACCCGGCCATAGCCAACGCGGGCTGGCCTGCTTTTGCTACTGCCACATCAGCAACAAGATCACCCATGGAGTTCCCCCAAGCTAGAACAGTCAGTCCGAGGATGGCTGGCGGCAGGTTGAGAAGGGTGCCCAGAGCGGCGAGACAGTTGAGGAGCTCTCCAGCAATGTTAGATATCCAAAAGACGCTCATCACAAATGCTACAAGGGCAACTGCCATTTGCTCGGTTTTGGGCGGTTCCTTCTCCAATATGTAGTAAAGTATTGCTAAGGAGGAGCTCGAGAAGAGTACCACAAACCATAGGGGCAAGGGTATTTGCGGAATCAAGAAGCTGACAGGGTGGTCCATTGGCATAAATGATTTGCATGAGTACAGAAATGCCAACGGGCAAAGGGCAATGTTGGCAGACTGGTAAAACCGGCTCCACTCCGACGATTCGGTCTGCGGTATTGTCAGCTTCAGGAGGATGGAGACCGGAACCTCCCATATCTTTGAGATCTGAGCATAGGAGACAAAGAAAACTATGGTCACTCTCTGAAGCAATGTAGATCATCCTACAAAGAATTATGAAGGCAAAGAATAAATCAGTTGCCTAAACAAGATTCAGCTGTTCGCGTAAACATCAAAGGAAAAGTAGAACAATTCCTCAAATTAAAAGGTTTCTATAGAAACTTTAGACGAGCAAAAAAGAGAAAAATTACGCCAACTTCTACTAGTTTAAACGAGCAGGCAAGGGTCTATTACTTTCTTTTCAGCCAATGTGGAATGAACAAATTGGAGGGTATGTCGTGATGACTGATGGGAAACGATACTTCGTCATTCTATGTTTTGACCTAGAATACCCACTGAACAAGAAAAAGTTCCTTCCACTAAGCTGCAGCCTACCAACGCGTAAACTCTCCGCCAAATCCTGTTCAACTTGGTTATCCTTTTGCAGCTTTAAGTACTAGTTTCAACCATCCTCTTGCAGAGGCTACTCACAGCCAAAAAGCATCTCTATCCTCTAGCTGATTCTGCAGGCAACATGCCTAAATCCTAATTGCATCAACCGGAACTCTGAAACTATAGTGGAGTTGCATTCATAATGCTTTTTGTCCATTATGGTTTTCAGCAACTAGACCACCTTCTCCATCTCTGGGGCTTACAGACCGCAATCTCCTAAACCAGATCATATCTCATCCCAATGATTCAACCGATACCGACCTATTAATTTGGAATTATCGCTGATTTGTACAAGTCATAATCGTAGTGCAAAACACCACTCCCATATCCACAGACTCTGGAGTATGCCAACTATTGCCAAGTGAAAAAACTATCAAATATTTTGGAGCATAGTTTTCATTGCACTAATAACTTCATGGGCCGCTCTTAAAAGGTGCCCCTCCAGATGGCATTTTCAATTGCGTGAACCGCAAACTGTATACCAATTACATGTGGAAATTGGAACTACATAGTATTAAACAACATGCCATATGCATTCCATAATGAACCAGATAACAACTCAACCCAATGAGGCAATGACACATTACTAGGTTTTTGGATTCTTAACAAAGTTCGATAACACTAGATCACATTATTGACGATACTCCGTATGAGAAGACACAGACCACCTAAACACAAAAGCCATCATCTCAATGATTCCACACAAACACACTCCTGTTCTAAAACTTTGCATCATGCCAAGCTAATACACTGTAGATATTCAGACATAGAGTACACATATGGTTTCAGGGACCACTCTGAATTCCTGGCCCTTCGTACAGCATTCTAATTAGCGCGAACCACAAACTGACTTGCTCCATCGACAACACCAGATTGAAAATACAGATTGAATAACATGCCATATTATACCTGCCAAGCTCTTACTCAGTCCAAACAACACATTTACTAGGTTTTTTGATACTGAACAATGTTCCATGAAGCTCGTCGTAATCAATACGACGGGACACCGGGGCACAGACCACTCAAACAGATAAACTCATACTTCCCCAATCCAAAATCAGAACCCAGATAACGGCCAACCAAAGTAACCAGAATTCATAGTCATAACTGACCACTACTAGAGAGTTGATCAAGACACGAAATAGTTGCTAAACATGTCACACTACTAGAATTTCAAGCAGACATTCAAAAGAAACAAAATGCACAATCAAACAGACCTAACACCACTTGCATGAACCAAAAATCTGCTACTCAACCGAAATTAAAACAATCATACATAAGTTCCATAACTTAGAGGGTCTTCATCTCAACTCAACTGAAACAAATTGAACCCAACTGAATTGTCTTCTTCCCACTTGACATTTTGACCTATCTATATCTATATAAGTAATAACTCATCAAAAGTCAAAACCCCTTTCATACTACACTCAAATAAAAGTATGTGCCGAGATCATCAAACCCCATCATACATAAGTTTCACAACTTAAGACAGCGTTCTTTCCGCCAGTATGACATTTGTGACCCCCCTACAACTCATCAAAACTCCGTTAAATCCATCATCTACGGAGATATCCTTCTAATGATACACTAACTATAGCAAACACATTTCAAAGCTAATAACTATTCAAACCCTTAATTTGAGCTAAGCCGAACTGAAAATAAGTCCAAAAGAACACGTCTTTCGACAAGTAAAAAGAGCACAAAATCACACCTTCCTAAAAGCACCCAAAAAAACAGTCTTTCGAAATTCGAACCCCAATAACCATCCTCCTTCCCACACTCCACCAAAACAATCCCCTTGTTAGAACCATGTCCATCAAAATCATTACTTTTCTAGAGGGTCTTCTCCTTGACTAAATTGAATTGAACTGGATTGTCTTTTTCCCATTTTTCATTGCGACCCTCCATAGGACCATAACCCCTCTAAACCCCTCCATGCCACGGTCTTTCTAATGCTTCTCTAATCATGGTAAACACATTCTAAAGCTAATAAAAGAACACGTCTTTCGACAAAGTAACAACAAACAACAATAACAACAGCTAAACATTAATCCCAAACGAAGTTGGGGTCAGCTAGCATGGATCAATACAAACAACGCACAAACACGAAAGACCATCTTTCGACAAGTAAAACAGCACAAAACCATACCTTCCTGTAAACACCAAAGAACCCGACTTTCGAACCCCGATCACCACCATCCACCATCCCACACTCCATCAAACCCACACCCTTATCACCACCACACGCATCAAAATCAAAACTTTTGCCATCCCCATTCCCAGTCCCGAAATCCATCCAAAACACAAACCCAACAAACACCCCATAAAACACAACCAACCCAACCGCCTGCCAGAAGAACAGCTCCCCACTCAAGTACACATAAAACAACCCCAACCCAGCCACAAGATAAAACCCGACGTCCCTCACGAACGAGCCCGGGTCCACCCCAAACGGGCCCGCGTAAACCCCCACCAGCCCGACCACCAGGCCTGACACGAATGCCCCCGCCGACAGCACCGAACCGAACCCGGCCCGCGGGTCCCCTAACGAAACCGCTGCTGACGTGGAGAACACGTCAGGGGCGCCGTTCCCGAGGGCCAGTACGGTGACCCCGCCCATGGAGGGGGTTAAGTTGAGGTAGTGGGGTGAGCATAGCTTGGTTACTAAAGGGGAGAAGTGGTCCTGGGCTGTCTTGATTAGGAGGTAGAAGTGGACTACGAGGGTGAGTAGGAGGGCTGGGAAGGGGTACTTTCGGTAGTTTATTATTCCGCCATTGATGGTTGTGGGTTTGGTTGCGAGAAGGGATCTGTGATTTGGTGGGTGTTTAGGGGTTTGATTTGGGAAAGTGAGGAAGAAGGTTAGGGTTGAGATTAGGAAGAGAGAGAGTGAGAGGGTTTTGAAAGAGATGATTTTTGTTGTCATTGTTCTGCCATTAGAGAGGTGTGTTAATGGAGGTTTTGGTTTTCTGGGTTGACTCAGTGAGTGACTCGGTATCAGTGTTGAGTCACTTGAGTGGGAGTGATGTTTGACTATTTTTATGACGGTGGGGACTTTTTTGTAATTTCCGTTATCATTCTTTTTCTTAATCGATCGTCATATTCCATTTTGACTAATTTCCTTGTCGGAAAAAAATAATAATTTATAAATTCATTTTAAGATGATGATACGCGTTGATAACGTTACCCCCAGTATGAAAGTTGGGGAGGGAAAGGGAGGGGAATGTAATGAAATGGAGGGGACGGGAGAAGAGATGAAAATGTTAACCTCGTTTGTGAGTTTAAACATGAAAAGATGAGGGAAACAATGTACCTTATATGTATGGTTGTAAATGAGATGAGACGTTCGCGATCAATTCGCAAACAAGCTCGGTTAAAACGTATTAATGCTTTTCTTAAGTAATATTCGAATTTCTTTTTGTGTGTTACCGTAAAATAAATTTTCAAGAGACGTTTTGTTCTCATCGGTTTGGTCCCTTAGTTGAATCATCCTATTGTAATTATCTTGAGTTTACTCACTCTTCGAGGGAGGATTACCCATTTCTTTGTACATTTATACAAATATTAACAAACAAAATGAATTGAAGATAGAAATTCTCAATAGTTTTCATTGTCAAAATCCATGATATTACTATGCATGACCAGCTCCAGGTCAATGCTCATGATATTGATGACCCTAACATTAAAGTCATTGATTTTATTACATCCGATTTTAAATGGATATTCTGAAACTCCTATCAGTTGTCCCAGCCTCAACAGTAAATGTCATTAAAGGTATTCTTATTCCTCAATGCTCTCTTGATGATATTATCTACTAGGGTTTTTCATCCAATGGCCACTTTAATACCAAATTCGCAACTAGATTGGCTCACGACATTAAATTTGGCTCTGCTCCTGATTGAAAATTTGCCTAGATTTGGAAACTTCATATTGCCCCTATTATTCAAATTTTCCTTTGGCTCCTTTTGGACAATGCCCTTTCCACTCGAGATTTGTTAACTTCACATGGAATGGAAATGGATCCACATTGTCCTCTTTGTCATTTCCTAACTGAAAATCCCGATCACCTCTTCCTCCACTGTCCTTGGTCTCAGCAAATTTAGAGTAATGTCCGCTCTCACCAATGGACATTGCTTCTTTCCCCTTCTAAGTCAACTCAAGTTACCAAGTGGTTATCTGATCTTCATGTTGACCCTGCAGTTAATTTTAACCAAATTGCATATCTTCTTTGGTTTATTTGGAAATATAGAAATGAAAAAGTTTTTGATAATATTTTTTCTACCCCTATTACGGCTGTTTTTTGAACAGTAGCAGCGTTTAAAGAATGGAGTTTTCGTAAGGAGCTTGATTCCAGTTCCCTGCCTATCCTAATCCTTCTGCTTATTACAGGTCTAATTCGTCGGTACAGGTTAAATGGGATCCTCCTCCATAGGATACCATCAAATTAAATTTTGATGGTGCTTGTACTAAGGACAACTCAGCAAGTGGATTCATTTTGCGTAACCATATGGGTGACTTAATTTATGCAGGTACCTCAAATATTGGTTCAACTTCGGTGTTAGTAGCAGAAGCAACAACACTTCGAAATGGGATTCGTCAAGCTCTCAACTTGCAAACTAACCATCTGTTTATCGAAGGCGATAATATGACGGTCATTAAAGCTCTCCTCAACCAGATCTCGATGTCATGGCAAATTCAGTCTATCATTTATGAATGCAAGTTGCTCTTGCGGCAAGTCCAGACTGTTTCTATCAAGCACATTTACCGTGAAGGGAACAGAGCGGCTGACTATGTTGCAAAGTTTGGCCTTTTGATCGTGGATTCTTACGCGTTTTCGCCCACAGAAGACCGTTCTTTGTTTTTTATTGTTCATGATGATAAGATAGGGTTTACTCTCCGGTAAAGGGTACCCTAATCTTTTTATTTTCTTATCTGTGAAAAAAAAATCCGATCACTCACTCACTCTAACGTTCATAGGTTGAAGAGAAAGTAATCTAATATTTTTTGAGCTTTCGATGAGAAAGTCTTGTGTAGATTTGGTTTACTGTGGACTAATGTGACTCTCACGTTTTGTGAATATGACTATAAGATATAAAGCACTTCTCAAATTTTAAAAATGACTAATACTTGGTCTATTCCATAGACCAAGTCTATAGGAGAATTGATATTGATATTCACCATAAGGTCTTCATCTTTTATCGTTATTGGGCCTTTTCGCTTTTGTCCTTCTAAGTTCTACTTGTTTAGCACCATGGACAGATAACAGAGAGCATCATCAACACTAATGGGTTGGGCTTCGTACATAAGCATTATAGATCTGATGGATCATTGGCCCAATAGCGTATTAAATTTCAGTGTGCCATTCTTTAGAAAAGCTTCTCATTACTTCAACACAAAATCCGTTGTCGTCCAGCGGTTAGGATATCTGGCTTTCACCCAGGAGACCCGGGTTCGATTCCCGGCAACGGAACTTTTTTTTTTTTTTTTTTTCTTTCACTTCTTAATATTTTTTGTGATCTACCTACCATATACTCCATACAAGAACTGCCCCAAAATATCAGCAGTAATGTCTTTTGGATGGCAATAGCATGTGACAATATCTCTGAACTCAACTGGTCACAACAAGTGATTTGAGACGACAAGGATAGTACAAAGTAAGAGTCCAAATCTGTACTACTGTGTGCATGTGGACTAATCAATCACACTTTGATATCACCTTCCTTGAAAGTAACAGGCACTATAGCATATAGCCATATAGTGGCCATTGGCCAACTTCCTTTTTCACTTAAAAGACCATTCAACTAGGGGTGAGCAAAAAAAAATCGGATGCTCGGTACCGAATTCGGAATTGATTACTATCCATCGGATCTGAAATTGAAACCAGTTCAACCGAGACTGGGTTTGGGTCCGAATTTTGAGAAATCGGTACAAATGGGTTCATACCGGTTCCAAAACTTTTAGACCCGGAACCAGTTGCTATTTAATTTTAGTAACTTTTATTATTTTTTGTACTCTTATCACTTTAAATTTAACTTTTATAACTTATATTTTATACTTTATTGATTACATTCCTAGTGTACACATTAACAAAAGCATTTCTAGTAGTAAATAATTTTTTTTTATATATTTTTTACATTATAATTTTATTTTATTATAAATATTTAATTACTAACCGGGTACCCGATACGGGAACCGGTTCCCACCGAGTCCGGGACCAGATCCCAATTTTTCAGAACCAGTCTTACCGGATCCGAAACCGGTTCCCAAAATTAAGGACCCGTCTAACTAGGTCCGGGTCCCAAATTTTTGACCAGGTACCCGGTCCCGCTCACCCCTAATTCAACATAATCCTTGTTTCATATGTGGGCATATGAAGAGTAGCTTTGAGCACTTTGATTGAAAGTGCATTTACTTTAATTCAATGACTTTTTTCTCTTAACAACGTAAAGCTCGTACAACCTACACATTATCTTGTTTAGTTCAACTTACTAAAGGATAGATGGCATAAAAATGGTTGGTTATCAAATATTGTCAACTCTCTCATAAAAGTAATTTATGTGATCAACTTGTTCATATGCATGCAATTTCGTTCTTTCATTTTCTCTAATCTGAAGGCAGCGATAACTTACATCAATAATCAACAAATACCACAATATATTGTTTTAAGAGATTGGTGG
This sequence comes from Kewa caespitosa, assembly GCA_900322205.1. NCBI lineage: Eukaryota > Viridiplantae > Streptophyta > Magnoliopsida > Caryophyllales > Kewaceae > Kewa > Kewa caespitosa. Next base: position 43,035 of record ONZA01004335.1, read on the forward strand.
AGGGATAACGATAGTCTTCAAAGGTGAGCAATATTGGAGTAGTATTTTACCATCTGGGTAGTTAATTTATTAATTTGAATTAAGATATCTTTTATTTATATTATCATAATTGGGTGCTTCTACTTTAATCTGAATTAGATTTCTACCACCATTAAAATACTTAATACGTTAAAAGTTTCTAACAAACTGAAATTTATCACTTTGGTCCTCTTAACTGATTAAAATAGCATTCATAGTGTCTCACAAGCCACAACAGTACCCACAACAGACTGAGTCTTGTGTACATTAGGTCATTGGTCGATCCCCCTATAATTTACTTATACTATCCTTGGTGGCTCCTATAAAAAAAAAAGAAGAAAAAGAATTAACCATTAGTTAGTCTTGAGTGAAATTGTTTCAAATCATCAAATAGGAGATGAGTTAATACAATCTTTTGCACCCAAGCATGGAAAACAATAGGGTAGAGATCTATGTAGTCCTCAAATGCTATCAACTCATTGGGCATTATTATATTGCTAATGCTTTGCATTCTTGTAGTAAACCAGCTACTATTGCATAAGATGTTGACCCAACTCACTCTCCACCACCCAAAACGAAAAAGGGTCCCAATCATACCGACCAATTTAAGCATGTTTTTGAGTCCAAGTTGATCTAGCCATTTGATCATTTGAACTTTTAAGGATGCAAAGTTTGACATTTGGTTGGACCTATTACCTAATGTGTTGTTTGCGGTTACCTAACTTCTCTAGTCCTCTAATAAGTTTCTAACATATAGTTTCCCTTGTGCTTTTAAGTACCATGTTGATGTGTTTACAAATCTATCACAAGAAAATGTTGTTGTTATTTGTCAGCTATATGTAGGGGAGTATTATAAGTTAAATGTACAAATAGGTACTAAAACGTAGTAATTGTTAAAAATATACTTGTGTGAAGCTAAAAATTGTGAGTTAAGCCACTTACAGTTGAGCTATGTCCTAAGTGTTTGGTTAACAACAAGAATACACAAAGATGTAAAGACATAGAGTTTAGTATTTAGCATGTCATAATTAAGAACTTTAGGCATCAGCTCATCCATATTATTTGCCAACATAAGGCGATCAGTACTTTACCTGGATGATTATTATCTAAAGAGGAGACTTTTGCTAATTTCCTGTTAATGATTGTACCCAAAAAGTGCAAGGAAATGAAACAGCCAAAAGCATATATTTTGTGTCCCATATAAATTTGTAGTACTAGTAGATTAACCAACAGTATGCAGCTAGAAATCATCATCGACAATTTTTCTTCAATAGTGGACCATGAACGAAAAGCAAAGCCTTTTTTTTGGTTGTATGGGCAGCTGGAAAAAAACCTAATAAGACCAACATTCTATTTCAATAATACAAGTATAACACATAAAAATAAAATTAAAAATAATATAAATTAAAAGAAGTAGGAAGCGAACATAAAAACAACAAAACCCTAGTTCAAACTTACATGTTGTTCTTCGCGAGGGTATTCAAAGTCGGTTAACCGAGGTTTCGGTTAACCGAACATCGGTTAACCGGTTATTTAATTATTGTAAATCATAACCGAACCGTTTTGAAGGCGGTTACCGAACTTTGGTTAACCGAATATTCGGTTCGGTTATGTGGTTAACCGTGTAACTTTTTATTTTCACTTTTTATCGTTTTAATTTATTTATTTTCGACGATTGACACTTGTATTTGAACAAAAATCCCAATTTTCATCGATTCCTCAAACCAAAAAGCAAAAATCATTTTTTCATAAATCCATTATAAGCAAAAAAAAAATAGCAACTCCTAAATTAATTATTTTTTACTCAGTTGATACACAAAACAGACCCAAAATCACACAAAGAGAAATGGATCATATACACTTTTACTCACACGGTCACACCACAATCAAACAAACCCAAAAATTCACAAACGGCTAAAATAACATTTACTTTTCTGGAAAAAAAAAAGTAAAATTCAACTTTTTTTAATCAACGGTTCGATTCAGTTAACCGATAAACTCCCCAGGCAATACCATAACTGAACTGTTAAGTATCGATTTTTTACGGTTCGGTTAACCGCATTGACTTTTCAGTTTGGTTAACCTATTTTACGGCTCGATTTTAATGGTTTATCAGTTTGATCATTGGTTACGGTTATTTTTGAACGGCGCTCTTCCCTA
>ONZA01004345.1:1395-14695 GCA_900322205.1 Kewa caespitosa
TTTTTTTTTTTTTTTTTTTTTTTTTTTTTTTTTTAAATCTCTTAATTTATCAAAATTATGAGGACTGTTTGTCTGGATTTACCTCATTTTGAATTGAATTGAAAACTTTTTCTGTTCAATTTTGATGCTTAGGGTTTTCATTTTGGTGATTTGCTCAATAGCTAAATCATTTGGTATGCATTTGAAGATTTCGTCGAAGTTTTAATAGGACCTTCTGAGTTCTGATTGCACCGAATCGAATCGAATCGAATCGAATGATGTTTGATGTTGAACTTTGTTTGATGTAATTTCCATTTCTCATGAATTCTCGATCAGGCAATTGGTTAGGACTATAAGAAGTTTTCTGAATTGGACAATTCAACATATATCTTAAGGGATTGAGATGATCAAATATCTGAACAAATGATAGAGAGTGTGCCTTATATTTCACTTCCGTGGTGCATTATTGTATCGTTTTCTCCTAAGTTGCAAGAACGCAAATAAGGAAAACAGATACGGACACGAGATACGACAATCTTTTTTTGAAATGGGCGGTATGGGGACACGGGATAAATCAACTTTTGATGAGAAATACTAGATTTTAAGTCGAAAGTATGTCCAATGTTGTTAAAATAGAACGGGAGTAAGTATGATTATAATGATGGAATGTTGGGTTGATGATTATTAGATTTGACCAATGATGAATGAATTAGATGAGAGAAATATTTCTCGTTGGACATGTGTTGTATCATGTCTGATATGTATGTGTGTCATGTCGGACACGGACACGGCTACCTGGCGGTGTGTATGCGCATCATAAGCAAGTTCTCTTTTATGGCGTTTGTGAATATGTGGGGCCGTGGGGGCAACAAACCATAGATAAGCCATGGTGGAAGTATAGCTAAATGATAGCCGGACATAATTTCTGCTTCTTGAAAGCAATGAAATAGTTGAGATGGATATAGATGTTGTTGCTCATTGCTAGGGTAAGGACACGGGTCAAATGATAATGGCGGAAAATACTCTGGAAGAATGCCATTATTTTGTTTTTCGATGTTCTTTTGATTGACCTCTTCTATTAGTAAGTGTGGCAAACACTTGTTCTGGTCTCAACTTTTAAGGACCATGTCGTATCCATCACTTGACTTTACGTCAGATTCTTACATTCCTCATAGACACATTACTCATACATTTTTAAAAAAGATCTCAGCATGTTCCTGTGAAACGTCCAATTGGAAAATGATTTGAGGTTTTGGAACCGACAAGATCGGGAGGATGCTTAAGACTCTATAGACTAGTTTTATGTTTTAGCACTCCTTGGGCTCTAAAGTTGTATTTCTATTGGGAGAATATTGACACTTTGGCTGTCTTAGCTTTATACTTTTAGGGGTGCGTATGTGGCTAGTGGTTCTAGCGCTATTAGTTCTCATGTTTCTGGATTAATGTTTCACAGATCTGATTGTGAAGCGCAGTAGCACATTTAGGGTCAAGCATTTACATTGTGAAATGGGTGGTATTGATGATGGCACATCCTCGAAGAAAGTAGTTTTCGTAACTGTGGGAACTACCCTGTTTGATGCTCTTGTTAGAGCTGTGGATACACCTGAAGTCAAGCAAGAGTTATATGCAAAAGGGTATACACACCTTCTCATTCAGATTGGTCGTGGGTCATACATTCCTTCCAGGGTATTTCTGAATTTCGGCCTAGTTGCCACTTTGGCCCTTCATTTCTGCTCTTGTATGCTATCACTTGCTGTAGGTTTTGACTTGTTTCTGTTGATGTAGTCCACTGGTGATGACGGGTCCCTAGCCGTCGACTACTTCACTTTCTCATCAAGCATTGCAGAGAGCTTGAGATCAGCTTCTCTTGTCATAAGTCATGCAGGTAAAACTCCGACAGTACTATTTTCTTTCCTCGTTATATTCTTTTTGGATTAGTTGATAGTCATGCAGGTAAAACTCAGACAGTACTATAAGGCAGGCGTATTTTCAAACAAGCTGATAGAAACATTCTGGCGTTGTTTTCCCAGGGTCAGGCAGCATATTTGAGACATTACAACTGCGTAAACCGTTGATTGTTGTTGTGAATGAGGATTTGATGGATAATCATCAAGAGGAGCTGGCAGAAGAACTGGCAGAGAGGAAACACTTGTTCTATGCGCGCCCTCCAACACTCCACCAGACTATCTCTAGTATGAACCTGGATTCTCTCCTCCCATATCCTTCCGGTGACGCAAAACCAGTCGCTAAGCTTATAAACAGATTTCTAGGTTTTCCAGAAGATTAAAACAATTGTATAACTTTTTCTTACTAAAAAAAAAGATGAAGATAATGTGATGTTAATACAGCAGGCAGTCCAATATTTCAGAGACTTTGAGTTGATGCTTTTTTCCAACAGATCTTTGTGACCTTTTCTGTTCACTCGTCTGGTCTCTAATCTTTTTGAGATGTTCACTGTCTGGCCACGAATTAAGACCATAGCGACGTGAAGCTGAAGTTCAAATTGATATTGTCTCTGATTTTCCCCATTCACGCATAACCCTTGTTGTATGCTGTACGACAAGTTAAAAGGGTGTAGTTTACTCAGCAACCATTGAGAGTTATATTGCATAAATGCGAGAAATGAGGAAACACGAACAATCCTAATCCTGTCGTGCAAGTCAATGGTATGCATATCTTTGTGGAAAATCTGGCTTCTAGGCTTCTTGATGGTACTTTGGATGGATTAATATACGCCAATTCTGATATAAGTTAAAAGGTTTCACATGCAGCACTGTCGCCTTGTTTATCTCTCCTTTCGATCAGCATCAGTTAGAAAAGGATGGAAAGTAACATCCATTTGATGGATAAGGTTTGAGCCACAGAAGAAGACGAACCTGACTCTTGGTTCAGCATATAATCTCATGGGGGGCTCCAAGTCAATAGGCAAGCGTCTATCGGGTTGTCCCGGGGGCATCGCCATCGTTATTGCTGCCTCTTCTCATTGAGGGATCCTAGGATTCGATCCCGAGACTGCTATGACAGAGAAGGAGATACACCACCTGAGCTCAGCTTGCTGTCATGCTGTGCAAGTTTAAATCTGTCTCTTACCCGAAATGAAATCGATATATTCTTAAAAGAAACTTAAGAGAAGTGCAAGTGAAATTCTTAATCAACCAGGTCTTCACATGTCACTTATGTTGCAACTTGTGCTTTAATTTTTAGCAAATAAGACGTAGTTGTTACGCCCCTACGTAAACCTAGAGACAGAACATAGTTGCCATTAAGGTAGATGTGACTTGAGAGATGTCAAATGAATCACCGTCAATGGAATCACTCACGGGGTGAGTGCCTGTTAATGAATGTTAAAAAGCAGGGTGTCATGATTTCCCTAGAAGGCTAGAAGCGCCTTATGGTGTTTGGCAACTTGAGTTTGAAAATTTGGATTTCAATTGAGTAAAAGACCTTTATATGTAATATGATGGTGCATCCGAAATCCTACACAAGTTTCATGTAGTAAAATAAGTGAAGAGAAGAATTTAAAGAGTGTCATTTGAAATCCTTCAATTTGTGCTTCTATGAGAAGACATGGATTTAAAACATATTCAAGCTTACAATTTTCCTAGAACATCGAGCACAATTGTATCTCAAATTCATCATTTCAAATTTAAGTTCTCAAACAGAACATTACTGAAATTTTTGTCGTTGTTCGGTTTTGTTTGGTCGAGAGGAAACATTGTGATCTTTAGGGAGTTGTAAAATGTGTTTTGTGGACGCTAATTTGTGGATTTTAGCCTCTTAAGAACACCCTAAATTTAATCATAGTTTAATGTACTTTCTAAGAATAAAAAATTTAATCATAGTTGTAAACCTCATTGAGTTTGCTTTCCAATAGCAAGCAGATGAAACTGTTGCAAACACTATAGTTTGATCACTTTGATGGCACCAAGAAGATTCAACGCTTCAATGTTTCACAACCATACAAAGAACATCCTTTCTTTGATCTTAACTATGCCAATCTACAGTTTGTATCAGTGAATTAAAGGCGCTGTCACTTGACCAGAGGCCTGTTGGGCCCCAAACAAGCTGCAAGTCAATATCAAGATTAGTTTATTTGCAAAGGCAATGCACTGTGACTTTCTATAAACTACTACTACTTGTAAGAAATACTAATTCTAGTACTTCACTAGAATATGTTATATAGTTTGTTATGCTATCAGAACAATGAAACCTTATTTTTCAACTTTATGGGCATCTTCTTCCTTGACTTTAATGCTGCTATTCCAAGCAATGCTAGTCCTGCAAACAACATTATAGAGCATTTCATTCAAGATGGAACAAATAATTATTGGGTACTTTCATAGCTTATTCAAACATAAAGTTTGAGTAAATTATAAAGCTACTTGTTTGTAGAAGTCATGGAGATATTGGTGATATTCGTGTATCTAACATGCGTTGCGATATCAATTACACTTGTGTCGTACTTTATTTATATGAAGCGACGTGTTTGTAAATTCGTATATATTCGGTTATTGCTTATAGCAATCCTTCCTACACGTAAAGGGTGGCAAAAACATAGAAAGACAGAAGGAAATACCGGCATAGATTAAGTCATGAGTGTTTAAGGTAAAGCTTCTATATATGATTGGATTGGATATAAGCTAGTGAGAAAAATCTCCTCAAATTCCTTTTATCGTCGAAGATAGAGACAATTCTCTAGACCAATACAAAGGAAAGGACGAATAAAAGTAGAGAACAGAACAGAACAGAAGCAACACAACCCAACCCAACCCTATGGTTAGTTCACGGGAACAACAGGATAAAGAGTTGAAATCATGTGCCCATACTAGTTGTATAGGGTGACCTCCTAGGAAGGGAAATACCCATGTATACAAAATACACCCTTCTACTTAATTCCCACTCTCTATTTATCTTCTCTTTCTCTATCTAGCTCTTTCTCACATTGCTTTCTGTGCTTGCAGTTTGCAGAACAGAAAACAACATCAGAAACTACAGCAGAAAGGTCATTACCTCATATTGCTTCAGAAAAGATAGCACACCACAACAAAGTCATAGAACAGTTGCTCAAGTTCACTCCTTTCTCTTAGCTTTCTCAACAATCTCATACCTTTTGTACTTTCCTTGTTGTTATCAATGGACAAGTCAGAAACTAGCCATAGCCAAAAACACCCACATTGGCACCATTCTCCACCATACTATCACAAGAACCACCATAACAATGAGACTTTCTCATTCACTTCTATACTTTTGATTGTCATACCAATCATCTTAGTTCTACTCCTTGGTTCCATTGTCATTCTTATAATCCTTTTACGACGACAGAAGTCTGCGAAGCTCGACAGCCTGAGCCGGGACAACAGCGGCCACAGTGACAACAGCTGCAAGTTTGTCACTCACACCACAATCAACTTCTCTGACAGTCCAGGTAACAAATGATTAGCACCAGTTTAGCTTATCATTTACTTGTTTATTAAGACAATCTTATCTAAGTTACTTGAATTTGCTGCATAATCTGATCTGGGTATGGGTGTATATCAGGAGGGAATCCAGGCCGTCTATCATCACAATGTAGATTCAAGGGAGTGCAAGTGTTCACATACAAGGAGTTAGAAATGGCTACTGACAATTTCAGCAAGGAAAATGTGATAGGGCATGGTGGATATGGGGTGGTGTACAGAGGAGTCCTTAGTGATGGAACAGTGACAGCAATTAAGATGGTGCATAGAGATGGTAAGCAAGGGGAGCGGGCTTTCAGGATTGAGGTAAAAACTGTGCCTCATTTAATTCCTTTTGTCTTCATTTCCACTTGGATATAATATCTTATTCCTTTGTTGTTTTCTCTAAATCCTACCTAAAACCAAGTATCAACAAGTCTAGTCTAAATGCAAATAGGAAATTCTATGCATATACATATTTCCATTTTAATCCCGAGCCATAAAAATCTAAGCATATGTGACGAAGGGTTCAGCCGAAACAACCTCCTTGCAATTTCGCGGCGAGGCTGTATATTAATATATATGGTATGCGACGATTTGGAATGTGTTTAAAGTAGGATTTAGAACTCTATATTAGACAAGTTACTCCTATGTAATAATATGCCTAATCCAACTTAGTAAAGGGAATATTTGTGTCTAAGGGTTTGACTTATGCTCCATCTTTCCTTGGCTCTTTGTTCTCAACTTGGGGTAACTTGTATAAACAAATAACAGGTTTATGTGTTTATCAAGGTGTCTATTATGTACTTATATCATTCTGTATTTATGAGGACTTCTCAACTTTTCACATGGGTGAGAAATATGATACAAAGCTATTACTTCTGGTTGGGCAGGTGGACCTACTTAGCCGTTTACACTCTCCTTACCTAGTGGAGCTGCTTGGCTATTGTGCAGACCAAAACCACAGGCTCCTGATATTTGAGTTTATGCCCAACGGTAGTTTACAACAGCACCTCCATTCACCCCACACCTATTCTCGGTCGTTGGATTGGGGTACTCGGCTAAGGATAGCCCTCGATTGCGCCCGAGCCCTCGAGTTCCTTCATGAACATGTAAACCCATCAATAATCCATAGGGACTTCAAATGCAGCAATGTTCTACTGGACCATAATTTCAGAGCTAAGGTGTCTGATTTCGGTTTGGCAAAGGCGGGTTCCGACAAGATCAACGGTCAGATTTCAACCCGTGTTCTCGGGACCACTGGATACCTTGCTCCAGAGTGGGTGCATTTTCTATTCCTATATACATATATATACATCCCTTCCCCGCGATATATCATTCGTCATATATGGTCCCAACCAATAAGGGTAAATGATAAGTTACTTAGCATTACTTCAAGATATAATGCATATCAAATATGTAACATATCAATCCTGTTAGGGCATAGCGTCTGACATGCCAAATTATTATTGGTCGGGATCATAGATGACATGGCGGCCTAGGACCACTTAATAATTTTCTTCCCCACCTAAGGCATCACTTTCATAACCATATCAGCGAAAACTACATTTCACTGAATAATGCAATGTGGTCCATGAAACTCTTTAACTAACATTTTCCTTCATCCATATGCTCTTTCGTAAATCTAGCGAATCATACATGATAGCTAAAGGTACAAATAAGTTAATGTTCGCCAATGTAAAGACAGGTATTAGAATGTTGTCTTAAAGAAGAGGTACTAAGTGGTGTGGCATGGGAACCATATGTGCACAATAAGACAAGCTGATATTCACTCATCATGTGATCTTCTGTTCTATCTTGGGATGTTTTTATTTTCCAATCTCATGTATTGTTAGTTACGCAGGTACGCTTCAACAGGTAAGCTCACAACAAAATCAGATGTTTACAGCTACGGGGTCGTTCTTCTACAGCTCATAACAGGGCGTGTACCGGTTGATACAAGACGACCACCAGGAGAACATGTCCTTGTTTCATGGGTTAGTATCAACTAACAATCATCAAGTACCTAAAATACTATGAAACTGAAAAATCCATCTAGATTTTCAGATATCTACTTCCTGAATCCCAAATTATCTGTACTGTCCTATTCGACATTTTGAGGTCTTCGTGACTAAACTTTGACCATAAATAATTTCCTTCGACATTAGCTACACTTATACAAATATGCTGATGTAATGTTCGACAAATAAATCATTAAGCTTTACAAACCTCGACTTCAAAAAGTTGTGATAAACTGCTCGTGTCACTTACCATAAACCTAAAGCTTCGTTCTAGGAATACAACTAGAAAATGTAAATCGGATAATGTATATGCTAATTGCGGAAATGCTTACATTATTTCTCTCATTCAGGCCCTTCCAAGATTAACTCACAGAGAAAAGGTCATGGAAATGGTTGACCCAGCTCTAAAAGGGCAATACTCTCATAAGGACATCATTCAGGTTAGAAGATATCTTTCATTGTCTTTCCATACTCCTAAGAATTTAGGTAAGCTAGTTACAATTGTTCCATACCCATTGTTTTCTACAGATCGCTGCCATCGCCGCTGTTTGTGTGCAAGTAGAACCGGAGTACAGGCCTCTGATGACAGATGTAGTGCAGTCTTTGATTCCGTTGGTAAAAAACCTCTCTACTGTTCCCTCAACTTCCTCCAGATTCCTGTCTAGTATGGTCAGTCCCAGATCCCAGAGGCATTCTTTCTCGTAGGAAGCGGCTTGGTTGAGAAAAAAAAAAACATTCTTTTTGATGAAATTCATAACAGTCAATCAGCAGAAACTCGAAAGATGCATGGGAGGGAAGTTAAAAGGCCGGAATAAGCGTGTCTACTCAGAACTGTGGGATGAAGTCGCATGCACCTGTAACATAGACTGAGTTACTCAGGAATCAGGATTGCCCATCTCAGAATTCAATGCTGATTACATTAGTTGTGTAGCCAGGTTGATCATTCTGTCAGCTTGCTCGATCATAGACTGTAGAAAACTGGTTTTCCATCTGGACTTGTGACATTTACCTAGTCTTCTGATTGTCTGAACTTCCACTTGTTATGCCAATTTGATTAACAAAGCAATAAGCTCTGTCCATCCAACTGCTACTCCTGCTGTATCCGTGTAACATCTTCGAAATTGTTCTGATGCAACAAAAGAAAAAAGGAAAAGGAAAATTAATTCAAGCTTCACTTCTTGGGTTGCTAGTTCCATGGCATAGCCCATGACAACAGAAACAAAAGGGGAAAGAAAAACGCCAATGTTTTTTGCATTGTACAAGAGCAAAGAACACTGATAACTTAACCTGCTTTTATAAGCTACACATAAATCATAATGAAAACTTACATTACAGGGTGGTTAATGTGGGGAAAACAAATGTAAGGGGTGTTTAATGTAGGGAAAACGAATGTATGGGGTGTTTAATGTGGGGAAGACAAATTCATCAAATTCTTCAAAGAAAGAGGATGATGGTCAAAGCTATGATGTTCATGAGTTTGCTTCAATGTATCAACAATTACAGTCCCTGCAAACACAGTAAATGAGCCATAGCGTTATTACGTTCCTTGAGAGCTGAGACCTCTAGATTAGTGATCTATGTTATCACGAAGGATTTATACCAGAATCTCAAAAAGCATGATGTTTCAATGTTAAGTAATATTATTGCCGCGTATTCATCACCAGCAAGGTATCATCAATTGGAGCCATGACAAGGTATACAGTCTATGTTACTCGTGCTCGGGTACAGGTGTCGGACATGGGTACGTGTCCACGTGTCAGACTCGACTATTTTCTGAAAATTCCACATTTTATGTAAATACTGAATGACAAAAGCGACTATCGCCAACAAATAGAAAACTAAACTGAGCTCAAAGTTCATACCGCCCCCTCAAGCTTTATATCTCCTACCAAGCAGTAACTCCTGCTTCAGGGAAACAGCGGGTCACACATCAGGTTCTCTTGTCAGTGTTAATCTATCATTCCCTACCATAGATACATTGCCTCTAAGAAGTATTCCTACCGTATCGACTGTCATAGATATACATCGACATACAGACCTATAATCAGTACCTACCATACCATATACCATAGGCATATATCAACTAACAAATGCTTATGCTACAGAATTAGATGATCTCCAAAAGTATCAAAAATGTCAAATATTCCTTTTCCTTTTCAATAGTGGGAAAGCAGTGGTCACACTGACATCAGGTTCTGTTATCATTCTAATCTATCATTTCATCCCAAGGAATCTTCAATAACGGCCTCTAACATACGTCAGTCAAGCAAAGGTAGATGAGCCCAAATGATTCGAGTCCATAATTCAACCATAAAACTGAGGCAAAAGAAAGAGCTATAAGCTATAGCATGGGACAAATTGACATGCATGCTGGTCCAGAAATGTAAAAGTTCTGCAATAAATCAAGGCATAGTGGTAAAACTTTCTCAAAAGATGCAAAGCCAAAGAAAGAATGTTGCTAAGGAAGCCACACTGAAACCTATCTAGAATGAGGTATGAACAAACCTCACCCAGTTGTTGTCCCTTTGTGTATTGAACCATTAGAAGAAGATAGAAGGAATCTGTGATTGGTAAACAGCTAGTACTAGGGAAGGACAAAGAAGTAACTCAGAAAAAGACCTATCATAGATGTAACAACCGTAAAATTGTACATATTTGTAAGACAAGAAAACGGAAGAGCATTGTGAATTTCCAAACTCAATATCAGAACAAAGCATTTCTTACAGGAGAGCCGACACTTCTGTGAAAATACCTGTAGAACCTTGAGCGCGTCTCTCTAAACTTCTACGATAAATGGAAAAGAATAGCCTGGAATGTTTCGGACATTATAGAAGATCCATCAAGAGAAATATTCGATACTTGTTTCATCCATATTAAAGAATATTTGCTGATTTTTTCTCTGAATAATTGACTTTTGCATTATTTATCGCATCAGCAGGGATGCTAGCATATTCGATCTACAACCGTTGCACCTACTATCTGCCTGGTAAGTGCAAGGTTTGATGATATTGCAATACTTGGAAGTGTACAATATGCAATTTCAAAAATTCGGATCATGACGCATATTGCCCTTTAATAACTCCGTTAGACACATGAATGCTCCTTATGCCTGTGACTTATGTGCAAGGATCTTCGCGTATGAAATGATGTCAGCATTAGTGAGATCGAGCGTAACAAAATGTTGGCCCAGCATTGCTCCCTCCAATAATATCCCAACTTCATCGATTTGAATGACAATAACTACTTGCCTATGAAAAGAGTAAGAACAAGAGAAAGGACAAGCTGAACACATGATGCCATATGTACCCAGATGGAACAGAAATGACAATAACTGATTATGTGAACAGTGCAAAAATAAACTTGTCTAAGATGTCCAAAAAAAAAAAAAAAGGCTCTAATTTAACATCAATCTCAGCCATGATTGCAACTTCTCGTACAATGCTCATGTTCATAGCCTTATGTTCACGTAGAGATTTCCATTCACAGTCACACTACTTTGAATACGATTCAGAGTTGAGTTCCTTACATAAACATTTAATCTTAAATCTGATCAATATTCCTTATCGTTCCAGTTTCGTATAGTTTGTAAGAACTTACCACGGTTAAACGGTTCCATGACTGGCATCTGACCAGATAGCAAACTAATGCAATTCGCATTACCGCGCGAGCAATCCAAATACTTAGAAGAAAATAAAGAAGCTTCTTATCAACAGCTTATATCATCATAAACCACTTTCTAGAAAGTGGAATGGAGAAACAAAAAACCAGGAGGTCCTAGTACCATGTTTGGTTCAGGATTTGCAACGAAAGGGAAATATGCATTCTCGAAAACGAGTCGAAGCACCAAACGCTCGTTTAGATCACTGTGGTCTGCGATTACTTTCCAGATTTTGAGATGTTATCCGTGAAATGATTCAAATAGTTAGTTCAAACTCATGATCATTACAGAGTTTGCCCACCAATAAAGTGATTTCCATGAAGTTGGGAGCAAAGTAAATGATAGCTGCAACTAAAAGGAGGAGAGAAATTTGATTGATTAAAGATGTCATAACAAGAAAATGAAATTCATCTACGAGAAGGTACATGTATGTATAGTATTTTTTCTACACAACCTGCATGTGCATGTAAACATTGCACAAAATCCATCTAATAATACATTTCTATACCACTCCCTTTGCAAAAAAAAAAGTGTATTACAATTGCAACAATTTGACCTCCCAAAAAAACTTAATTCTCTTTGTAATCCCCTATGAATTCAGAAGAGGGATACTCTGCTCATTCCTGAAGAAATTAGTAGGGTCAACCTCACCTTTCACCTTTACCAACCTATCAAAATTAACCCCAAAATACTTCCTGCCATAAACCTTCCCTTCCACATAAGTCCCATTTGTGTTCTCCCCAATATCAAGATCCCTATAGTTAAAGTAACACCCCCTTGGATTCTTACTCACATAAGGAGTCATAAAACTATACAACTCCCTAATCAACCCAATATAGGTATCATCCTCCTCCTTTCCCGCCTCGTGCCAGCTGATCGAGTACTGGATCTTGTACAAGTTCCCCGCCCTGTGTGGGAACGGCGTTGCAGTGGCCGGGATGTTCCCCATTACGCCTCCGTATGAGTTGAACACGAGCCCGGGCTTGTTCAGCTGGATGAGCTTCTTCCACAGGAGCTCAAACATGGGCTTTGTGATGGGGGTCTGAACGTAGTCGGACTTCCTCTTCAAGAAGTCCGAGTCATACGTCCTGTTCAGGAGCGTTTCTAAGGGAGAGCTCTTGTCCTCCCCATCATTCCAAAAAAGCACCGACTGCGCCCAGCTCATCTGGATGCAGTCTTGCTTGGTGATTCCTAGCTCCGCAAACGCGGAGCTTAGGAGGGTGACTAACTTGTCCGAGTCACCCAGGAAGAGCGCGATGAAGGTGATTCGGACGGTTTTTTGTTTCCCCCCATCCGGGTTAGTCACCGGCTGCAAAAGCAGCCGCATGAACAGGTTCGGGTCTATACTTTGCATCACCAACTGCCACTTGTAAACCAAGTCCGTGGCGTTGTGGGCGATGAACCTTTTCACGTTGAAAACAGTCACAGTCCTGGGGACCGGGACAAGGTTAACGGTGAAGGACACCACGACCCCGAAACTGGCCCCACCCCCGCCTCGAATGGCCCAAAACAAGTCCTCCCCCATGGTGGACCGGGTCAAGACTCGGCCCTTTGCATCCACAACCTCAGCATCCACCACATGGTCAACCGACAACCCATACTTCCTTATCATGTTACCGTACCCACCACCACTAACATGGCCCCCTACACCAACAGTGGGACACACACCAGCAGGGAACCCGAGCACCTTCGACTTCTCCTGGATGCGGTAGTACAACTCTCCTAGGGTGGCACCCGCCCCCACGTAGGCAGTTGCTGCGACGGGGTCCACCCTGATGTCCCGCATGCGGGACATGTCCAGGACAACGAAGTTGTCCCAGGGGAAGGACACGTAGGACGTGCCCTCGTAGTCGTGGCCCCCACTACGAGGCTTGAGGTGGAGGCCGAGGGCACATGAGCACACGACAGAGGCCGAGACATGGGAGGGGGTCAAAGGGGTGACAATCAAAACGGGCTTTGGGGTTGATGGGTAGGCGAACCGCAGGTTCCTAATGTAGGCTTGTAAGACAGTACTGTATTGAGGGCTTTGCTTGGAGTAGAGGATGTTGGTTATTGTTGGTTGGTTTGTTTGGTTCTTAAGGCACTGCAGGAAGTTGTTGTAAATAGATGATGAGCCTGAGAATGCTTGTGATTGTGAAACTGATAGCAATACCAGAAGACAAAAGAGATAATATGGCGCCATTTTTGTGATGATAATTGTGATAAGA
>ONZA01004347.1:9249-20691 GCA_900322205.1 Kewa caespitosa
GGGGCCTGGCATCATCAAGTGTGATGATCAAAATAAAGGCCTAGTTCCAAGAGTTATTGAAGGGCTTTTCGAGACCATCAATTCTTCGCATGAAGCAACTGCATATTCAGTCAAAGTGTCCATGGTAATTAGTCATGTCACTGTTGTTCTTTTCTTTTACTTGGGCTTGTTTTTGCTGTCTATCAGGCTTACTAATTGCTCAAACTGCTTCAGGTTGAGATATACATGGAGAAAGTGAGGTTTGTGTCAGTTGACAGTTTATTCTCTTGGGCAAAATATACTGCTCTATTTGTAGTGGCAAAAATTTCAGTCTCCATTGTTTTTGTTCTTGGTTTCCAGTTTCTTGACCTGGGGTTGACTGCTAAAAATCATTGTTCTTCATAGGGACCTGTTTGATTTATCAAAGGATAACCTACAGATCAAGGAGAGCAAATCACAAGGAATTTTACTGTCTGGAGTGACTGAGGTGAGTTTATTATTTACCTCAGCCAAAAATCGAGATACTTTGTACTTACAGCCACTTAATGTACTGCATCTATCTGATTCATCCTGCACCGTTGGTTATCCAAGAGGTTTAATGCCGTGAAAGCTTCAGGACAAGACTTCACACTGATCTTTGCTTTGCTAATTTTTAGATGAGAACTTTGTTAAGAATGCAGCATCTTTTATAATCCCAAATTATTTGGTACTTCTGAGCGTCGGACTTTCAGCATAAGTTATGCCGAAACTTATCATCCAAGGATTTGTGGTTATAAATTTTTTGACTTCAACCACTAGTCATCTTCTGTAACCTCACATCTATCTACGTTTGGCTTTAACATTTCAGATTCCTGTGGTGGAACCTGCTGAAGCATTGCAAATCCTATCTGTGAGTAACAGCTACAAATGTCTCTTAGATTGGTTCCTTCTCTGGCTTCTGATCCAAGGTCTTGAAAATGCAGAGTGGAATAGCTAACAGAGCAGTTGGAGAGACCCGTAAGCATTTTATCACTATCAACTGTTTCATGTTATAATTGGAGTACATACAACATATGCTAATTTCGACCATTTTTCTTTTCTCAACTGTGGTATCAATAGAGATGAACGTGGCTAGTAGCAGAAGTCATTGTGTCTACATATTCACAGTGCAGCAGGAGTTGCCTGCGGATAAGAGGTAGTGTATGTTTTTCCACACTAATGTATGTGCTAAATACCTCCTTGTGAAGTACCAATAAAGGATGTACTTGTTTACAGGATCAAGACTGGGAAACTAATTCTTGTGGACTTGGCGGGCTCTGAGAAAGTGGGAAAAACAGGAGCAGAAGGCAGACTTTTGGATGAAGCGAAGACGATCAACAAATCCCTCTCTGCCCTGGGAAAAGTTGTAAATGCGTTAACATGTAGCTCAGCGAGCAAGTTGAACCACATCCCTTTTCGTGATTCTAAGCTTACTCGATTGCTACAAGATGCTCTGGTAGATTTTTCTCTGATCTTTATACAAAATTACCGTTGCAATGTACTTTCTCTTCAAAAACCTAATCTCATTTTTCAGGGGGGTAGCTGCCGAATGGCATTGCTCTGTTGCTGTTCGCCAAGCCCTTCAAATGCATCAGAGACTCTATCCACCCTTCGCTTTGGTGCCAGGTCGTTTCATTGTAACTTATACTCTAACTAGTTACTAGTAATTGTGCGATTTGGGAGGTCATGCCTACATTAACAAAGCTTTGTGTTGCTATCTTGTCTCTGTCCATGCGTCTTTCAAAGAAGAACTGCCTCCAGCTCTTCACAATATCAATCATTTCTTCAGTTTATATTCTGCAATATCTTCATGTAGTACTTAAAAACCTGATGTAGTACCAGAAAATAATTAGTAAGAAATAAGATCCTTATCTTTTCAAGTACATGAGGGCCTGAACTGCGATAGTCATGCGCCTATTCCACCCCTTTAAAAGCTGTGGTTCTCTTCCCCTCCCTTAATTGGACTTGAGAAAACATTTGGTTTCCCTAAACAGCCAACTAAATGTAAGCTACAACATTGATTCAAAGGCTTCTTGCCATCTCTCGAGTCACGACCTATCATTAATAGTCAGCCACCTCAAAACTATTAGCCAACTTCAAATTCCAGAACGAGTTTGTTTAAACATTTGAGACATTTGGGTAAACCAGAAGCCTAATTGTTGTCTTGGAGTGGTGCAGATTATTTATAATGACATCACAGGTCTCAAATCACCCCCTCTTACAAAGTGGTCGTTTTGTCTTCCAAATCGATCAGGGCTCAACATATTAAAGCATTACCATGTGTCACACCCTCTGAAGATAAAAGTAGCAAGGTACAAGACTCTCCTGTTCAGAACAAAGACCCAGCATGTGAGAGAATTCTGAACAAGGTCAATGTTTACTCTTTTACACATTGATATATCAACTCAAGTATGTTCTGCTCCCCTAAAAATGCTGTTTCCTTTTGTAGCTGAAGGGGAGAATGGGTACTGAGGAAGTGGATTTGCTTGAAGAGTTATTGATATTGGAAGGAATAATGTTCTACCCAAATTCAACCGAAGACTTGGAATCCGATTATGCTGATGTCTCAGCAAAAGTCATTTCATCCTTGCAGCAAGCTGTAGAAGATCTCATCTCCACGGTCGAGGAGGTAAGAAGGATGTCATGCTTTAAGATTTTCACCAGCCAAATTCTACATGGAGGTGCATGCATATTATACCTCCATCATCGTATCTAAATCATTTGAAGTATGTATGTTTTAACTTTCAAAGTTCTTCCTAAGTCCTCTTCAAGAATATTCACTTTTTTCAGATCAATAAAACTTTCATTAATATTGTATGGTTTCCTCTGTCAATGAGGTAAGGAGGCCAATATGAGATGTTACCACGATATATTACAAGGCAGTGCACACTTTACATTGGCACTTATGATACATTTCATGCCTGTTTCTTCCGGATGAATAAACTTTTTTCCTGTATGATAGCCATAGGTTTATATGGTAGATAAATCATTTTCAATCCCTTCGCATATATTTGTTTTTCCCTGATAAATGAGTTGTGTTTATCTGCCTTGCGTATGTGACGTGTTTGGTTTCGACTTGCCAGCTTCAGAAGCAAAACAAGGTTCTAAAGGCCAAGCTTGCAACTGCTGAAAACAAAAGCTTATGGGATATGGTATCAAGTGTCTTCAGCTTGCTTGGTCTTGCACGAACATGAGCTGCTACTTAATCTCAAAGATGTTACCTTGTTGCTGCGTGACAAGGAATCAATATCATATGCTATTCACAAGTCACTGAAAATTTTCCAGGAACCAAAAAGGCAAAGCATATGAATTTAGTAAGCGTCTTATGTACAGTCTGCATCGTACTAGAAGATGGATAGAAGTTACAACTAGTTAACTCGAGTAATCGATACATTGCCAAGTATCTCGGTACCATCTAATTTGTACGTAAATCTTTAGGTGAATGCACGTATGATTAGTATTATACTCGACCACACTTTTCCAGCTAATCTATGCATGGAGTGGAAGATTGCTGAGCCTTAAGGGTTGCCATGCTTATGTTGTGCTAAAGGATAACCACACTTTCCTGTTGCTACCCGTAGAAGATAAAAATAAAATTGTTTGCTTATAAAATTTGGGAGGTTGCAACTATTTGGCCCACCTTCAATTCTATTCTTGATAATTACAAGGTAAAATGCCCCTCCCAAGTATTTACTATCTCTTTGGGCTTAGTACTTTGAAAATGATTAAACTCTCTCCATTTGAGCTAATTGTAGTATTGGTCTCAGGAAATACACAAAAAATTGTATAGAAATTCGCGGTACACGTTACAACGTAGTGTCTTTGTGAATGAAAGGATTAACTAATTGACTTTATTTTACCTATGTTGTACCGTAAAACAGTTTTACACAAGATAAGATATAGCAACGGTTCCAGTGTGGGAGAAGCGTATATTATTCATATTGGTGCATGGAGTCATAATGGGATTTAGGCATGTTGGTTAACTTGGCTTGTATATGAGATAATATCCATGTAACTGACAGTGTAGTTGACTAAAATCTTACAACTTTGGTTAAAATAGAACATGGATAGGAATTTAGAGTGACATTTGATGCATTTTAATCCAAAGTGCGAGAAATTACTCACTGCTAAGTGCCAACAGTAATACATTAACCATACAATAATCCATGTTACATAAACAAACGTACGGGTAAATTTGTCATCAAGCAAAACGAGACGAGTCTTTTCTGTTGGATTTCCATGATTCAAAGCAAGCTTTTGACACACAACACTGTCACCAACCAATACTTTCCTAATGCCTTTCTTTTTACTCATCTCTCTTAATGTTTGTCCTTGATATAAAGTTTGTTTATGCAGTTACTCTGATGGAAAGCCACAGCTTATCTTGCACCAACCATGCCCACCAAAAACTTGTTTCTCCATTTTTTCCTCTTAGCCTCCATCTCTATACCATTTGCCAAATGCATTGACTTTAATTATCCTGCAGTTTTCAACTTTGGTGATTCGAATTCCGACACCGGTGAATTAGTAGCTTCTGGCATTGAGGGGATCAATGATCCCTATGGACAGACTTACTTCAAGAAACCATCAGGGAGATACTGTGATGGTCGCTTGATCATCGACTTCCTCAGTAAATATTCTTCCTACATATTCCCTGTTTTTTTTTTTTTTTTTTTTCCTTTGTTTCACATGTTAGGTTCTGTGGACATATTAGCAAAGCTTTTTATAACCTCAGTTTACTGTTGATGTGTCGCAGTGGATGCAATGGACTTGCCATATCTGAACGCTTATTTGGATTCCGTTGGTGCACCAATATTTCGGAAAGGCAGTAATTTTGCTGCAGCAGGATCAACAATTCTTCCAGCTACAGCAGCATCAGTCAGCCCCTTCTCATTTGGTATTCAGGTGGCTCAGTTCCTTCGTTTCAAAAACCGGGTCCAAGAGTTATCCAAAAGTATGTGCTCTAGTGGCATAAAGAATCACTCTTAACTCCACTGGATTGAGGTGCAGTATAAAATTCTGATTGTTTTTCTGTTGTTTCTCATGCAGGTAGGAAATTTGACAAGTATATCCCATCACAAGATTACTTTGGAAAGGCTCTTTACACGTTTGATATCGGGCAAAATGACCTGGCTGGGGCTTTTTATTCTAAGACATTGGATCAAGTTCTTGCCTCAATCCCATACATTTTGCAAGAATTTGAGGCTGGGTTTAATGTAAGCTCAAAAAAGGGCTCGAGTCCTCAGTACTATTTACATCCCATTGTGTGCATGATCATAAACAGAATAAACAAATATCGGATTTTCTAATGTTGGTCTATTTTGCTTTTTTAGGAATTGTATGATGAGGGGGCGAGGTTTTTCTGGATTCACAATACGGGTCCACTTGGATGCTTGCCTCAAAATATAGCCAAATTTGGGACTGATAAATCGAAGCTGGATGGGCTAGGATGCGTTAGTGCACACAACCAAGCGGCTCAGCTTTTCAATCTGCAACTTCATGCCCTCAGCAAGAAACTGCAGGGCCAGTATGCAGATGTAAATATCACATATGTTGATATCTACACCATAAAGTCTAATCTCATTTCGAATTCTTCTCGATATGGTAAGAAATTCAACACTCTTCAAAAAAAAAAAGCCAGTTCTTTCATTCATTCCGGACATGTGCTATCGAAGGCAACTTACTTGGATGATTAATTTTGAACAATTACAGGCTTTGAGCAATCAATCACGGCTTGTTGTGGGTATGGCGGTCCGCCTCTAAATTATGACAGTCGGGTAACCTGTGGGCAAACCAAAGTTATAAATGGAACTTCGGTTACAGCTAAAGGATGTGATGACAGCACTGAGTATGTGAACTGGGATGGCATTCATTACACAGAGGCTGCGAATCAGTATGTCGCGTCACAGATACTCACAGGAAAATACTCTGATCCACCTTTCTCTGACAAGATGCCATTTCTATTAAAACTCAAGTTCTAAAACACACGTGCTTCCTCCTTCGTTTACATCTTCCTTCACATAGTGTAGAACAAAAAAGTCATGAAAGAAACATCTTATACACATCGCATTGGAAAATTTCTGGTATCTCAATAGAAGTTCCTCATTGATACATTGTTTTACATGGTCAAATATGCTGTTTGTACATTTATGTGTTTGTACATGTACTTTACAAAAAACTGGCATGGTCAATATTAGACATGACAAAGGAGACGATCTATTTTCGAGAAACATAAGCATAGTATTGAGCCATAGGGACAACGAATGCAATGACCAACAACCCTCCAACAACAAGACTGAATTGACCTCGTTTTTCTTCTGTCTCTTCCTTGGTCTTAAAGTTGGATTCTCGCTTGTTGTCCTGAAACTTTGGGCCACCGGGATCTGGGAGACCGTCAATAGCAGCCACTAGACGCTTTGCACTGCTAACCACTGCTTCATTGTACTTCTCATCCGTTGCCAATACTACAATACAACAGTTTTTCTCCGTAATCAGTCCTCCATTCTTATCCTTTTAAGTTTTAAATGTAACAAGACCCAACTATTCACCCGTTTTGAGCTCTCTTGGATACTCTAGTGAACTTGAAAGTATAAGACGAGTTTAGCTGACAATGACATCTCTCAAGCATATCACAACAAGAAATGTAGGCCGAAGACAGTTATAAATTGAAATGCAGTGTCGTACCAGGAAGATTCTCAGAGACGGTGGCATCAAGAATGTTCTCTCCAACAGCCTTAACAAATGAAGGTCCTCCAGTAACTGCCCCTTCCTTTTGGCTGGTGACAAGCACAACAACCCCTTTATTGTCACCATCCTCAACTGTTGGGTACCATTTCTCCAAAAGTTGGTCAGCAAACTCAAAAGCATCAGCTTTACTCTGCAAGTAAATCATGCCCACGAGGAGACATACATTAGGCTTTTGAGTACCAAATTGAACTATATAATGACCTGCTAGGCTACTACCAGTAGTTTATCGATCCCCTCACATTCACTCGTTCACATTAATGTCAGCAAAGAAACTAAAAAAGGGGTAATACTATCATCTATCTGAACTCAACTATCAGTTACATTGTCTAAACTGATGCTCCACCTAAGCAAGAGTGGTATGTGACAACCATATAAGATCAAGGACTGATCACTCTCGCCAATTCAACCATTAGAGTCATCCTATTTGTCATTGCTATTACTCTTTGTGCCTTGAAAAGTAGGTGCACTATTGGACAGCACAATTTGTAACTATGTTACGCTAGTTGACCTGTATAACACCATACATCCTAAGACCCTGTCCTCATGTCCCTAAAGCACATTCCGCCCTTACTTACCAAACGCATTAAAGTTACTTCCTTAACTTCCATAAGATATTCAACTTCCATGTAAGAACAACTTGCGTGAGTACGTCGAACCAAACGAGGGTTTAAGTAGTAGAAGCAGAACTAAGTCTAATCCTGAACGGAGGGAGTAGTACACAACACAACTGTAATGCACTATGGAACTAGCTCATCTCAAAAGAAACAAACCCAAGTATTATGATGTTCCTTGCTGCATGGTATAACCAAAATGCCAAAACAGCACATGATCAAGAACCGCAAAGGATCTTACAACAACATCAAGTACTAACTACCATCACTTCGGATCAGTAACTCAACTATATGATCACATACTACAACAAACTCAAACCAAGCAAGAAATCAAGCACAAGAACATAAGAAAGAAAGTGATCAAAAGTGATGGAACTTACAGTAAGTTTGCGAACAGTGACGAAGTTAATGTGAAAGTTCTTCCTGTACTCTAAATCAGACAACAACCTCTTAAGTTCAGATCTTGTGACACGGCTAAGAACACCTGCATCATCAACAACAAAAGACTCTTTTGGTGGGCCATCATTGATCACATCAAACTCAGATGCCCCAGCAATGCCACTTGGCAAAATGGGTGACAAGTTAAGTGCTAAGGAGATAGCTAAAGCAGCTAAGCCATGCTGTATGTGAGAAGCCCAAGAGTAGCTTGTTGGTGTTACTGTAAGGCTTTGTTTTTGAGGTAAATAAGTGTTCTTTTTGAGAAAACAAGAGATTGGTTTTCTCAATGAGGGGAAATGTGATCTTGGCTTTGTGTTGAGGAGTGGAGCGAATGTAGGAGAGGAGAGTATGGTCTCCATTGGAGGGGTGTAGAGGGAGTGACAATCAGAGAGTTAGAGACAGAACATTCATGGGAGTGTGTTTGTGTTGCTGTGAGAGTTGAGACTGAGAGTGATTTTTTTTGTGTTTTTTGGTGGCTCCAAATATTGAGTGGTTTGTGTTTGTTGGTCTTGGATTGGCTGGTTGTTACTTGGTTGAAAGCAAGAAGAAGATAAAGTTATTGGGATCATGGGAATCTAGAAGGGCATATTTGTCCATTTATGTATTTCGAGGAAATTTTATGTGTGTTTAAAATCTAAAGGATTAAGGGTTCGATAGTACATACTTATAATTGTAAAGAAAAAAAAAAAGCATACAATCTTCGAGTCACCTGATTGGAATAGTAGTAGGGACTAGGGAGTATTGACTATTTTCTTTATGAAGCTAGTGCGACAATTTTATTTTAGATTATTAATGAGTAACGATGGTGGTGCGATGTTAAGTGTAGATAGAATGATTAAAATTTCATATGTGTACATTGTTACCATAATATCTAGACAAATTAAACTAATTAACACTAAACTTCAAGTATTTGAAATACATTTTTGAGCTATGCATGACAAGAAGCAGTAGTAGATTAAACCCGTTGTGAAATTATGTTGGTTTGAAACATTAAGCAATAAGTTTACTCAATTGTTAATATAAAATGATGTGCTTACGGAATTTTTACATTGTGACTAATGATTGTAAGAGAATGCTGTTCTTCAAGTTACATGCATATCAAATAAGTCTTATCCTACATTAACTTAAAATTTACATTTTAATTGCTAAATTATCAAAATATTAAATACAAAATGTCCAAAATACCCCTTGAATTGCTTAACTATAAACATTATCCTAGTTCCACAATATCATATCTAACCAACTGTTCTATCTTTCAAACTTGCCATGGCTACAAGCTTGACACTCCCATGGCAGTCATCCTCATCTCTTCCTCTCTCAACTCATCATCACATTCACACCATTCAACAAAACCCCATCTTCATCTTCTTCATCAAAACCCTAATCCTAATTCACCCCAACAACAACTTAAGAGGGATTTCATTTTCCAATCACTCTCTCTTTGCATTGCTTCTCTAACCCTTCATCCCCAAACTGCCCTTTGTGCTAATGGGGGTCCTTCTTCTTCATCAAGATCCATTCTTTCTGGCATTGCCAATACCAAATCATGGTTTCAGTTCTATGGTGATGGGTTTTCTATAAGGGTCCCTCCTAACTTTGAGGACATTATGGAGCCTGAGGTTAGCTAGCCCCCATCATATGATCATGTCCCCTTTTTGTTTTAATATAATTCTTAGATGTTTTGTATTGTTAGTTACTTTACTGTCGCGAATTAGTTGAACTCAAAGTTGTGCTTTTGAGTGAGGGGTGGTGCATGCAAAACAGCCATACAATACTTACACAAGTACTGGGGGATGGAAGAATCGAACTTGGCAGTTTTACTCCTAGGCATATGTCTAAAAGAGACATATTTTGTGGGTGTTGTGGTAACCATGAATATATATTATAATGTAATAATGTATAACTAACTTAGAAAGTGCCTGCTATGTTCAAGGACATCTGAAGGTAGTAGGAATGGCTATCAATTTGGAACCTTGAGAATGTTTGGTTACAAAATTATCATTTTGTTCTGAGGCTTCTGTTCAGTATCAGGACCTGTTTGGAGTGGTGAATTGTGCCTATCCTGTAAAAAGGTGATTTCCTTGATACTCATGAAAAATGGGCACACATTGGAGTATCGGGCATTTAAACATTATATGTCAACCTTTATCTATCAAGGAAACAATTGGGATTCTAGTTGTTGTGCAATCATCTTACATGGGGTGGTTCAAATAGATCGGACTGTTCGTTATGCTGTTGTGAGGGGAAATGTTCGTTTGGGTAGCCGTGTTTGACCCTTAGATCTATGCTCATAACTTATTTCTCCAATGAGTCTTAGCGAAAAAATTGGTAGAAGTGAGAAGAAGCATTAAATCATTTAAGGAATGGGATTTGAACGACGATGTCATGTCAAATGGCACCTGATGAAAAAGAGAAAACTAATGGTGGTTTCATGGAAGTTTTTGGCCACCTGGATTAGTGCGTCTGAATAGCCCTTGTTCTCCAACGTATTGGAAATTCTCCTGATGGCTGGCTGGACAGCCACAGTTCCATTATGTTTGAGTTCAGTTGCCTGTCAATTCTGAAAGTTCAGAAACCGGAAAGGGTTTCCATTGGCTAAATCTGTTGCTTGATGATACACCATATGTTATCTCTTAGTTGACCGACTTCCTGGAAGGAAAGAAGATGCATTTAAGTTGTCTCAATTGTTACCTTTTTCAGGATTATAACGCTGGATCGTCTCTATACGGAGACAAGGTAAAGCCCAAGACATTTGCAGCACGCTTTGCATCTTCTGATGGGTACGTATTCTTTACAGTGTCCTAGCTGTTGAGTTTTCATAAGATTCTGCCTGAAGTGCTCACTCGGATCAATCAAATTGGTCTCTATCTTGTACATTATTCTAACTGAGCAAATGTACCGAGTCTAAGTTGGTTTCTTCTTATTCGTACTGAAGAGAATTGACCAGCAAGGTCTGCAACTCGTTTCATTTTGCTGTTATTACCTTTTGTTATAAAGCTTGTTATCACCCGGAGTACTCATTCATTTGCTTATACAGGTCTGAGGTACTAAGTGTTATCATTAAGCCGTCAAATTCACTGAAGATCACCTTCCTTGAGGTTTGGTTCTCAATTTAATTATTTTTTGTACATCCTTTAGCCTTACTAGCTGATCAGTGCTCCGTTCATGAAAAGTAAAGACTTCGAGGATGTTTGATGTATTAACCCGTTTGGTTTGTTGTATGATACTAACACAGGCCCAGGATATTACTGATTTGGGTTCCTTAAAGGAGGCATCAAAGATTTTCGTTCCAGGTATTGAATGATTAATGCCTATACTTCTTAGTTCTTTCTCCTCAAAGTACTACAGAGAGAAGATGAATCCTAGTATGTTTCTGTTGATGAGACACCAGCAGAGGCTCGATTTGATATTTTGCCAACTTGCAACATCGCATAGTTGCATCATTACCTCAACACTAGCTCTGATATGATCTTACATCTTCCTTTGGCACCATGCCAGGTGGGGCCTCCCTATATGCAGCTCGAACTATAAAAATAAAAGACGACGAAGGTTTCAGGTAATGTATTTTGACTGTTACTATATTTTCCCTGTTAGAATACTTAAGCTTTTCCCAAAGGAAAAAGGAGGCCCAAGTAAAAAGAAATACTAA
>ONZA01004358.1:24001-35965 GCA_900322205.1 Kewa caespitosa
CAAAAGCCACGCCAACATTGATTTGTTGGTGACTAAATCTAGTCTTCATTTGACTTTGCTTAATAAGTTAGGGTTTGACTAAATATCGTAAGCTTATTGCTGTTAAACAAAATTTATCTTAATTAATCAAGAACTTAGACAATCAACATTGCTTATCGAAAGATACTTCGTTCAGATGATAGGTGGATGCAACTGACATTTAGTAGGTTAATTATTAGAAATTAACTGATACAGAGTTACGTTAATATATGAAGCATTTTGACGGATTGGGAAAACTTGCAAGGCGTGTTGTTTCTTCATTACTGATCAGAATTGGACTTGCAATAGCTTGCTTGAAATATTTTTGATTCTACTGTATATCCCAATTGAACTTGCTCCCAAATTTCTTGTGGGCTAGACGCATCATGCAAAATACTTATAAGGTATTTGATTTCGGACTATTTCATGTTTTCATGGTTTCTTCAATTTTAAGTTGAATTGGCCTTTGGATAGCTTGATGGAAAGATCTTATTACACAATGCATATGTATGAATCATGTCTTATTCCCTTGATGGTGACCCAAATCATTGGGAATAGGGTAATATCGGGTAAACTGTTTTCTTATAGACTTTTGGGTTAATGGAAACAAAATAGAAAGGCTGGGGAAGCGGGTATGAAATGATAATGGAAATGAGTAAATAGGGTGAAGTGCTTCTTCATATTCAAGATTCTCTTGGTTTGTATTGTGTTTCATCAGCGGGCACTTTAGTACACAATTTGGGGTGTCTACACCAACCCAGCTCGATCACTGTGAAACAAACCTGACACCATAAGCGACCCAAGCCCGGTAATATTCTTATCCATGTTTATTAGACATTAAGTACAACCCGAAACTCAAACTTGAGAATATAAAATTAATTGTGTTCAAGAATTTCATTTTATACAAAAACAAGATACTAATTATGCAAATAGAGTTGAAAATAGTATATAGTTGCTTAATGGACCCAATCGTTTGACCCAACCTGATAAGTCCTAACAATAAACATACTTGAAACCTGTTCTACCAAAAATTAAACTAACATGACCTGATGTAACTAGTGAACCAAGATATATTCAAACCCGTGTTAACCAAACTTGATGCAACCTTACCTGGTTCAATGTCAACAAGAACTAACCTAAACCCCTTATCGCTCAAAATCGAAGTGACCTGACCCGACATGCTTGATTACATTTAACAATGATGCAACAAGCTCAATTTCATTTAACAAGCCCATGTATCTCCATTTCCTTTTGGCTCTTGTTTAGAAATGGGTAATAGGTAATGAAGAACTTGAGGTGTTCCCGAAAAAAGACTACTTCGTACTTGGTCACTTTCTAGGACTTTTATTAGTAAGGTTGCTTGCTTGTCACACAGGTCTTGTTATGGCTTCGAAAATGATGCCCGGTGGTGTACCTAGGGTAATGTGGAATGACGACCTTGAGATTCTTCCTAGGCAAGTCCTTCCTCCCTCGATCTTTGACCTATATATTGGGAACAACTTAAAGCTCCTGTTCTTGAAAGACACATTAGGAATGGGTGCACATGATTCCTTTGAACTCAAAGTTCCTGCACTCGTACTTGATTTTCATAGATTTGCTTGTGACTGTGATCCTGTAGGTTGAAAATCTCCTCTTGCCATTATAACTACATCTGACCACTATATCATATGAGTCAACTTGTACATTCATGACGTTAGGCTACAACAGTGCCCTCACCCATCTTGAAATTCGATGAATTTTGTTGATGTGTAAAGCTTGTAGAAGACAACCTCAAAAGCATGATCACTAAGACAAATGATTGGTGCATTATTGGATTTAAATGCCTTTTTGTCTTATCTTTCACTCTCCTTACAAAGGCCAACTCATACAGCTCCACAAGTTTCTCAAGGTCATGTTAACATCGACGAACATCTTGAAGTAGATTTTCATGCTTTCAGTTTTTTGAGTGCTTGACAATCCATAAATAAAATGAATTTTGAAGTATACATGAATCCACCTTTCCCTCTTTGCATAAAAGTTAGTACATTGCGTGGTCTTTCGAAGACCAAGTTTGTTGATTGAGTTTTCCTATGAAGCACCAAACTCTTGGATTGTATAATAGTCATGGAGAGCCTCTTGAGTTCCTTGGCTTACGACTTTCCAGCTATTAGAATATTTATCTAAGGCTTTCTTGGTAATTTTCATGACGTGAAAAAAGTACCATTAATGATGAGAGACTTGGGAAATACTTGCCACACAGCCTTACCTGTGACATTTCCACAGAAGAGAGATTTTCCTGGTTACCATAAAATAATGGAAGAGCTATGTAGTTCAAATTTTTATTTCCTCCACCTGTGTAATTATTCACCATAACCCTTTGGCAAAATTACTGTCTAAAGATGGCTGGAAACTTTGGTCTACTTCAGGTTCACGGGCTAAGTCAAATGTTTTTAATCTACCAATCACCATCTAAAGTCAATTAGGCATTGAAGAAAAACATTTCGAAAATATTACTTGTTGGATTGTTCGAGTGCTTGGATTTAGACTAAAATTTTCATCTTTCAAAAATATTAAATGACCTTTTGCAGTTACTGCAATCATTCTTGATGTACCTATTCCTCGGTTGCAGAACACTTTTCGGCTAACTTTGAGTAACTGTAAAACTTTAGAAATTCTTAGTGCAATAGCAAAAGCTATTAACCTTCCATATTTGTGATAGTATAACTAATCAAATGAAAACCTCTTTCAAATAGTATTCCCACATACGGAGGTTGAATATCGATAGGATTTGCACTGTTCTCCTAGATTAGCAGCATTAATAGGTGGAACATCGACAGTAGTTGCCGATTGTTCGCCATCGTTATCAGCATCCTTAGGTACATTATCGACCAAACTTTTGAAAAATGTCATAGTCATATTCATAACCATAATTGTCACTAATGTCATAATCATTGTCATCAACATCTACAGCAGTTAACTAGATCAATGTCATCACGTCCAAGTTCTTTAGCAATGTCACTATCCTCTTTTCGCACGTAGTCATTCTCAAAATAATAAGTCCCTTTCAAGTCGATAACAGGTTTTTTTGTGACATGACATCTGGCAATGTGAAATAATAAATAGTGTCATATAACAAAAATTTGGTGAATATTATCTGATAAAATTGGACAAATTAGCGCCTATGCATTATGTACATGGTAAGTGCAAATTAAAAGAGAAAATATAGGTTTTCAAGTTCAGGTTGTTTACCTTTAATTTTAATTTCAATGTTGAAGTTCTTTAGGTCACCAACTTTCAAAGTAGGTGGATGGCCTCGCAAGCGCACGAGTATCGAAGTAGTAAAATATCGAACTCCCAGGGACTAGTGTTAATGATTGTCTTGTTCACAAACCAAACATTATAAGCAAACGTATTGTTGAGTGATTGATATTTGTATCTAAATAGCTAAATTAACTAAAAATCCGAAAACAATGTGAATATCTGAGAACGCATACTAATGACGACTAATTAATCGAATTTAACTATTATCTCCTCTCGAAAATAATAGTGTATCTAAACTGACCAATCCCCTATTCTCATTTTTATTGTAATAAATTTAAACCCGTTAAGATTAGTGGTAATTGCTAACGGCCTCAAGAGACTAAACCTACTATCGTGATATAAACTCTAGATCAATTTCCAAGCTTTTTGAATATTGAAGTTTAATCTCTAGGTTCTTCACCTAATATCTAGATCTTGCAAACTCTTGATTAAGGAATTCATAAGCATTAAGAGACCTAGAAATACCATCAAAAGTGATATAGCATTCACAACAATAACAAAGATCCGACCTTTAAATTAGATAACCATTATTGGGCTACCCCAACCCTAGAATAAGGAAACTACTCATGCATGATTGAAGAACACATCACAATAATACTATTGTAACTCATGATCAAATCAGATATAGAGATAGAATAGAAATACTCGAACCTCTATTGATATCAATACTCGATCAAAGGATGTTCTCAAATACTTGTTCGTAATCTTCCACAATAAAACTTAAGTTTTCTCTAAGGTAAAGAGAGTAATAAAACTAAGGTCAAACTAAAACTAAAACTGAATACCCTCTAAAATATAACCCTAATAAGTGTTTATACTAATTAAATAAGGAAACAAACTCTTGAATAAAACACGGAAAAAATGCAAACAAACGCTTTTGTACACACGTCCGATTTGGCACATGTAATAACTAGGATTCCACCTGGTCGGGCAACTATGCAGTCTCTCGGTGTCGGGGTAATGCCCGATCAGGCACTCTTCCTTCACGATCTCGGTCGGGAAGACTTGTAGTATGGAGCACTTGGTCCTCCCGATGTGCTTCACCTCCATGTTGCTATAGTTGGTCAGGCAACCTCTCTCGTGCCTCGTTACGTGCTCGTTCTCATCCCGTGCCTCTCATTTCATCTCAAACTATCCCTGCCTCAGTAAATATTCTGAATGCATCAAAAACAAGAAAACCGAAAGTGACAATGGTTCTACCAAACCACAAACAAAATGGGCTAAAATAGCCTAGCTAGTCATGATTAGTAACAAAATATCAGCGCATATTATAACATAAATCATATGAAAACCACGGTTATCAAACTCTCCCAAGCTTAAATACTTGCTTGTCCTTAAGAAAAATATATAATTGAAACACAAACTAGGGAAACATTTGAGAGATCACCTTCTCATTCAAGTCAATACATCCATCAAAGAATATTACCCAACGAGCTTTGAAAACCGATTAAAACAAGTAGTTGATCTTTTCAAAACCCACAACATAACATGCATACGAAACCCCCAACAACCATCTCACCAAGGAACCAATCCTCATGCTTTGTGATCCAATAGATAGACCCTCATTTTAGTATGTGGAATGCTCATCTCTTATGTATTTAGGGGTAAGTGTTTCGCTCAAATGCTTCTCTATGGCGAAGGTCATACCATAGGCTTGTACCTCGACTCCCTCTCCTCCTGTCGTATTGGGGGAAATGTATGAACAAGTCCAACTGGGTTGTAATGTAGGATCGGGTATGGTTAGGATAAACTTTTGGAAATGTAGCTAAAATCCAACAAACTAGTGGAGCAATTGACACCTAGCTTCATACACCATCATTTAAAGTATCGCCCAAATATTCACATCTATCGCCAACATACATGAACTAGTACACCCTTTCACTCTTTCTTCATCTGTTCCTCTCTTCTTTACGTTTCATTTTTTTCTTTTTCTTTTTCTTTTTTTTTTCTCAATTTTTGCTCATTTCATTTTAAGAGAGAAGAGGAATCACAAGTGTAGTAGTTGTTTCCGATCTATGTCCATTCGCCTATGGCTTCTTCGAAAAAGGTTTAATGATTGCACAACGGAGCTCAAAATAAAAAGAATTGCTTGCTCCAACACAACTAGCCATACCAAAATATGGTCAAATAACCCAACAAATTTCTATCACATGCTTATCCACACAACCATAATAAGAACTAAAACAATCACTCAACTAGTCAATGACTTGGTTTAGCATTGTTTCACGGGGCATTCGGCTTATAATGTGGTTTAACAAATGAATAGGAAATAAGGCTTAAAATGGGTTAACTATGGGATTATATTGCAAGGTAGGTTATTTGGCACATGTGGGTTTAATCCTACATGCTTGTTCATATAACCCGATTAGGACTCAAGGGAGAAAAGAGGAATAAATTCCCTCCAGAAAAGCTTTAAGCGCCCCCCCCCCCCGGGTACAAGTCCTATACACACAACACCATGAGAAGCGACATACCTAAACTATATAGACTGATGCGGATGTGTCGGTCTAAGGCTCAATCCTCACTAGGTTGTTGTCTACGCAATGAATCACACAAGACAAGACAGGAACCTCTGTCTTATCGTATACCCAAGAATTTCACATACAAGCATGTCATGAGGTTTTTAGAGACCAACAAAACGTTTCACGGCAACGGTTGGGTAACATCCTTCAAAGTATTTTTTTTTTTTTTTTTAAAAAAATCCAATCATCATTATCGAAGGGTCATGTCTCTCATCAACAATTTTTTTTTTTTTAATTTTTCAATTTTCCAATGCATGCGGTATTTAAACATGACCTAGATACAAAAAGAAACAAAGAAAATAACAAAATAAACAAGAAAAAATGCAACTAAATGAATGCGACTACATCATGCAAGGCAAACGCCTCCCCCAAGCTTAAATCCAACATCATCCTCAATGTGAGAACTCCATAAATCATATAAGCGGGGGAGGGTGAGAGATAACTCACTGATCACCCCGATTAGGGGGCATGGTGGGAAGTGCCCCGGATGCTGGTGCGCAAAGAAATGATACATGGAATTAGTCATGTAATATGATTGGCCACGTGTTCCTCCATTGTGCCCATGCGCACCCGCATGTCTGACACGTCCACCTTCATCCTCTCGAAACTCTGCATGAAGTCTGGTGGAAGGTGGCAGTTACCTTGGCCTCCAGCTTGGGCCCCTTGGGAGGCCTTGCCTTGTTGTTGATTCTCGACCTCGATTTCTTTAGGGAATGCCTAGTTGGGTCGGTTTGCAATGGAAGTGCGCACCGGGTTGGGAAGGTAGATGTATGGAATGTCGTTTACCTTTCAAGTGATCCAATCATTTTTATCTTCGATCATTTTTATGGATTGAAGGACCCCAATGTCAAGCTAATTTGATCTCGAGATACACATCAGGTTGCCACAATTGATATCTAAGGAGATGGCTATCTGAGTGATCATGCCGCCACAGTAAATAGTGGCTGAAGTTCCCTTGAACTCAACAAACCTGTCCCCCATCCATTCCCCGAAAGTGATTTGGTGCTCCTTTTAGGTGGTTTCTTCAGTCATGAGGTGGAGGAAAAAGAGATCGAGATTTGGGACACCAGCCATGTCCCCCTCGAAGAACACATGGTAAGATAGGAGGCGAAAGGCATATCTAAAGGGGTAAGTATTATTGGGCCTTTTTTGCATTTATGGGGCCACCTGAACATCTGGGCCAACTGCTCTGTGACACCACATAGGTGGTGTTCATGAGGCAGAATCAAATACCTCCTCTGGCATATATAATTTCGTCGAACGAATCATGACACACGGAGCTTAAGAACTCCAATTCAGTCACCTGTATTTAGGTTGGTGGATACGCACAAAATTTTGCCATCCTAGTCGCGTGTCTAAGGTGACATCATCCTCCCTAATCCCAACGGTTGCGTTGCGTGCTCGTCGAAGAATCTGGTTGGGTATATTTTTTTTGTGTAAGCTAAGCAAAGGAGTCATCTTGCTCGGAACTCTCGAATTGGATTCCCATGATTTTGAATGTAGGGGTGTCGATACCCTTGCCACGCCCCTTTATTTTAGTTTCCGACATGGATTCCATCATACTCTAAGTCCACCAATAATATTAGTAACTACCTCGAAACAACAACCAACAACCTAACATGATAGGTGGTCTCCAAACAACCGATAATAGATAGTAACCAATAGGCTCCCCACGTGAAATACAATAAACAATCTCAATCAATCAACTCAATCCAAACCAACTCAATATCAACATAATCACAAAAATCCCCAAATAATCATCACAACAACAAATTTCAACTCAAGTTCATCCACTATTCTCAAAACCTAACCATACTACAATCAACAACTATCATATACTAGTAATTAAAGCAATTGACCACTTATGATGCTTGATTGAAAACATAATCATAGTATAAATTTCAACGGGTGAAAACCCCCAATTTGTAGTGCAGTTGAACTTCAAAACCCAAGTTAGGGTTTTCTAGAGAGAGAAAGTTGAATCTTGTGGTAGTTATGGTGTTGAAGTGGTGGTAGGGTGAAGATTTAGTGATGGTGGGAGGTGATTTGGTGGTGGATTTGGGGTATGGCGTGAGGGTTTTAGGTGTTTAGGGAGAGAGAGAGAGAGAGAGAGAGAGAGAGAGAGAGAAGGGCAATTGGGGAGCATTGAAAAAAAGGAAGGGGCCAATTATTACAAATGCTTGATTGGGTAAATTTCGTCCTTGAGTCTTCCTGATTGGGCACACTTCCGGTGTTGGGCTTTTGTACTAATGCCCGATCGGGCATAACCTGTTCGTGGGTTGGTCCGATTGAGGAAACTTCTAGTGAGTTCCTCTTTGATTTTTTTTTTTGAAAGAAAAAAACAAAAATTACACTCGTGTCGCCTCTCGGGAAGCGCTTGTTTAAGGTCAATTAGAAGGTTTCACGGGGTCGGAAAGGGTATAGGTGACCTCTTTCTCGATCGATTCTGCTGGCTTGTATATCTTTAGTCGTTGCCCATTCACCTTGAATGACCCAACTTTCTCACTCCATACTTCTACCGCTCCATGTAGGAAGGCTTTCACAACTTTGAAAGGGTTGAACCACCTTGACTTCAACTTTTCCAAAAATAGTTTCAAACGAGAGTTGAAAAGTAACACCAAATCACCCTCATGAAACTCTCGATCAAAAATTTCCTTGTCATGGCACTTCTTGGTCCTTTCCTCGTAAATCTTATCATTCTTGTAGGAGTTCAATCGTATCTCATCGAGCTCATTGAGGTCGAGAGACCTCTTCTTGCCGGCAATCTTTATATCATAGTTAAGGGCCTTGATTGTCCAAAACTCTTTGTGCTTTAACTCCAACGGGAGATGACAAGACTTGCCATAAATCAATCTATAAGAAGACATACCAATAGGAGTCTTGAATGCGGTGTGGTAGGCCCATAATGCATCATCGAGCTTGAGAGCCCAATCCACTCTTAAACTTGAGATCGTTTCTCCAGTATGCTCTTGATTTCCTGGTTCTTCACTTCCACTTGGCCACTAGTTTCGGGATGGTATCCAAGCACTACCTTGTGATTCACCCCGTACTTCTTCAATAGTGCTTCAAACTTGCGCTCAGTGAAGTGGGTACCACCATCACTAATCACAACTCTCAGGACTCCAAATCTCAAGAATACGGTTTTCTTGAAGAACTTGCAGACCACACGAGCATCATTGGTAGAAGATGCGATCACCTCCAACCACTTGGAGACATAATCAAAGGCTACGAGAATGTACTTGTTGCCACAAAATGATAGAAAAGGTCGCATGAAGTCAATACCCAACTACAACATCGAAAATCTCTACTTCTTAAGATGTTGTTGAGTGGCATTTAATTTCTCTTTGATATATTGTTGGTTCTTTAACACCGATCACAACTAGAAACATACTTTTGAGCTTCCTTGAAGAGATTCGACCAATGGAAACCCGATTGTAGAATAATTGCAGCAGTCTTGGAAGTACTAGCATGACCACTATAAGGAGAGGCATGACAATGGAAAATTACACACTCCATCTCCTCTTCAGGAACACACCTTCAGAAAAAATTCCATCAAAACACCTCTTATAGAGAAGGGGATCATCCCAATAGTAGTGCTTCACATTAGTAAAGAATTTCTTCTTTCCTTGGTAGCTCATGTTCAGTAGAAGCATACATGCCGCAAGAAAGTTCACAAAAGCTGCATACCTAGGTGCTTTGATGTTGTCAATAGATAATAAGAGGTCGTTCGGAAATGAATCATCAATGAGAAACTCAACATCCTTAGCAACTCTTTCTTGTTACATACTCTCATAGGAGGAGAGGGCTCACTTGAGAGGTTACGGTGGTATAGGCTAGGTTATTGCCACGCACCGTTCACTCGTAAGGGCTCTTGGTGACGATTTCGTCGCCCGTTTTGAGGAGACTGGGTTTGGCCCTCTTTTTAGTTCACTTCGTGACTGCGAGTACGTGAACTTTTTGGTCATTCGAGCTCTCGTGGAGCGCTTTTGGGATACGACCAACACTTTCCACCTCCCAATGGGCGAGATGACGATCATGCCATCGGAGTTTGGTTTGAACAGTGGTGTCGGCCTCATAGGCGATCCGGTTCCTTTGAATGGTTCTTTCAGTGGCGAGCAGAAGAGTCTCACAGCCATGTTCGGGGTGGACTTTGCGCGACTTGCATTCCCTAATGATGGAGCCATCCCCTGCTCTGTGTGCATGGACATTGTTAAAAATCATCTTGAGGCCTTGACAATGCACGAGACAGTGCGGCTCTTCTTGCCTATCTTCTGGTGTTGCACCTTGTTTGTGGACAAGGGCAGCCGTCTCTACCTCTCTTACCTCCCGGCACTTGAGAATGTTGGGAGTATTAGCAGCTACAACTGAGACGCACCTGACTATGCAACCCTGGTGAAGTACTTGAGGTAGGGATGCCATCAAGTGAAGAACAAGGACATTCTCCTTGGTGGATTTTGGAAGGTGATTGAGGTATTGACCCTTTTAGCCTTCATTCGCCTTATATTTGCTTTTTATTTTGACTTACTAACTCTTTTCTGATGCGCAGATATGGTTTTAGAGCACTTTCTAGTCTTCAGGTTCGGATGTGATGAGCCCCGAGCTTTTTAAATCTTAGCTCGCTGGTCATCGACGTATCATACAGTGTCCAAAGAGCTTCCACTCCCAAAGCAACAGCAGATGCTGAACACGTTTGCCGCTCTTCATGTACACATGGATTGCATGTGTTTTTCTCTTTGATTTGTGTGCTATGCACTTTATTCTTGGTCTAACGTCTCTTTTTATTTTATATTTTCAGGTGTCCTACACACCTTGGACATACGTGAATGGTGTTCCCAACAGGGTACTCCATGCGATTCGAGGGTATGATATGAAGAGGATCCTGTTCGAGGGCACGTTTGGTCACCTGTGGTTCCTTGGTGAGTGAGTGACTCGGCAGGCCATTGGGAGGCTTGAGGTTACTCAAGATCCTCCGGACTCCATCTACTGCACTGATTGTCTCACCAAGAGAGAGTTCTGGGCGCCTACGCAAGGTGCTGAGTTCTCGTACTTCATCCAGCAGTTGGGTGATGACGACCCAACACTCGCTTACCAGGCGTTTTGTAGTAAGCGTCTGATGTCGGACACTCTATTCTGCTATGCCTTCTTACTTTTGATTTTGCTTGTGTCTTGTATTTGATGAACTCTGATGGAGTTTCTTTTTTTGTTATTCCAGGGCGGAGTGTGAATTCCGGTGCCAAGTTTATCTACTAGCCATGTGGATGAGACATGGACTCGTGTCACACTTGAGGTCCCGGACATATGGGATGACGAGTGTGAGTACCTTCCTCTGCCTGAGGGGAACTGCGGAGTACGCATGCCAAATTTCCTTTTTTTTTTTAATGATTTCAGTGGTTGCATTTCACAAACGGTTTGTCTTTCGTTCGACCTTGTAGATGAATCCAAAGGAGACCAAGGCGACCTTGAAATTCGTCTACGCCATGAAGAAGCATATCCGGCGGCTCTTCAGCTTGAGCTGTGCTTCTCGTACTCAGGCGAGAGAGGTACACTCACATGCCTTTTTTATTTATTTTGCAAACATTATTCTCTCTCGTGGCTGATTTTACCGATTTATCCTTGCAGGGGGTTATCCGGCCTCAACAGATGCTGTCGCCGAGGGCGCCGAGGCCTCAGGCGGGGCATCCACAGAATAGGGGTGGTAATGCCTCCCAAACTCAGGGTTTAAGCCGTACGGCCCATATGGCAGAGGGTCATGGGAGCGGTTATCGCCAGTAGCCCCGAGCACAGGAGCAGGTGAGGGATCGAGAGTCAGTGGGCAGTCACGTTGTGGACTCATTCGCTATTCGCATCAGCAGAGGGTTGGCGGACCTAAACGCGATCTTGGAGGTTTAGCTGAGCCAGTAGGAGGCAGGGCCCTCTTGTAAGAGGCGTGCCGGTTCAGCACCTCCTAGCAGCGGGAGCGAGAATGCGGATTAGCCCGCTCTATGTAGATAGCAATTCCCCAACGGTCTTTGAACTCTTTCTTTTTTTGTAAAGAGAAAAGTTTTCAACAATGAAATTTATTTTCTGAGAATCGTTTGTCATGCACATATATATACATATGAAAAATGGTAAAAGAAAATTTTGT